>VMDO01000114.1:259228-438774 GCA_007922755.1 Pedetes capensis
TTTTTTTTTTCTTTTTTTTTTTTTTTTTTTTTTTTTTTTTTTTTACTTTTTGAGACAAGGTCTCGCTAAATTATGCAGACTGCCTCTGGCTTTGAACTTGTGATCCTCCTGCCCCTGCCTCCTGAGTCACTGGGATTACAGGCATGCGCCTGGCTAAATAATTATCCTTCTGGTAATTTATAGTGGAATGATAAGATAAAACTCACATTTGCATATATATGTTCACTTTTTTCTTTTCTTTTTTTTCCAGTGTTAGGGGTGGGCCTTTTGATGTTAGGCATGCACCCCACCACTGAGCTCCCTCCCCAGCCCAAATTAATATTTTCTACTGGGTTTAAAACTTATTTTATCAATTAACATTATGCATGATAAACATAAGGTATTAAATGCTAAATGTGATCTTGTAGTTTAATAAAATACAAAATACATATTTAAATGTCAAAAACCACCATTTTGTTCTAGTGTTTTGATCACTACTTGAAATTGACCAGAAATGTGGCCCAAAGGCCAGGTGTGCACACATGTCATCCCAGTGTGACACAGGAGGTGGAGGCAGGAGGATTGCAAGTTCGAGGCCAGAGGCAGCCTGCATAACCTAGTGAGACCCTCTTTCAAGATAAAAATTTTTAAATGGGGTGGAAGTGCAGCCCAGTGGTACAGTGCTTGCAAAGTGTGTGTGAGGCTGTGGGTTCAACCCTCAACTACCACAGAACAAACAAACAAACAAATAAACAAGTGGTGTGGGGACAGGCCAGGCCCCTGCCCTCTGGTGGTGTGGTTGAGAATGGACTGGGCCCAGCCTGCTTACCCTGACCACACAGGGACAATTAGCTCAAACCATCGAATGTGGATGCACAACTGTGTGTCTACTTAAAGCACTCAACTGTACACTTTGTATGGGTGAAATTTACCTCAGTAAAGCTGTTTAAGAAAACAATTGCCTGTCAATAATTGCTCCTGGTTCACACTAATCCGTGCCCAGCCCTGTACTGAGCATTCAGCACAAGCTAGGTGACCAAAGCAGGGACAGCTATTCTCCCATTTTACAGATGTGAAACCAGAGGCTCCAGGAGGGAAACTGCAGGTGAGCAGCAGAGTCACGAGCCCTGGGGACCTGGGCTCCTGCTGAGTGGGCCCACAGCCCCTGGACCTCCAGGCCGCTCTCCAGAACTCTGTCCTCCTGCCCGATCCCACCTCTCTCCTGGACTAGCCCCCAGTGCCATCGGTCCCCCCTTGGAGGGAAGAATGTCCAGGTGCACATAGGGCAAACAGATGGGCACGCTGGCTTGGCAGACTGTAGCCAGGGACACCAGTGGATGAGGAGATCATCTGCCATCCCTTGGTGGCCACCCACAGTCTGTGGCAGCCAGGCGTGAGGGCCCTAAGCTGGGAGGAAAGAGCCCCGGGGGCATCCATCCTGCTACTGTCCCGCAGCTGCCCCTGTTCCTCTGCACCTCAGTTTCCTGGGCTGGGAACCAATACAAGGTGGGGCTCCGGACAGAGGAAATGAAGAAAAGGAAGTGGAGGTCAGGGCCCGGCCGTGCTGGAGGTCAGGGTGTCAAGAACTTTGGAACTTCATGGTATTTGTCACTCTGCTCAGCCTTTCTCTCAGGGCTCACAAACCAAACCCGCCACTCCATTGTCACCAGGTCCTTCCTGTAGAGTTTGGGGCTAGGGGGTCGCTGAAGGCCAAGGAAGGGCAGCCACCAGCCAGGGTCACACAGGGAGTAGTCTGGAAACCTGGGGAGACTAGGAAGTGGGGCTGTGAGCCCGCCCCATGGAGCCCGCCTGTGAGCCCAGCGACTTGGGAGGCAGAGGCAGGAATATCGTGAGTTCAAGGCCAGAGGCGCCCTGTGCACTTTAGCGAGCCCTTGTCTCAAAATAAAGAAAAATGTAAAAGGCACTGGAGGTGCAGCTCCGTGGTAGAGCACTTGCCCAGCATGTATGAGGTCCTGGGTTCAACCCCCAGCCCTGGAGAAAAGATAAAAATAAAAAATAAAAGCAGAGCCGGGCGCAGTGGCGCACCCCTGTAATCCCAGTGGCTCCAGAGGCAGAGGCAGGAAGATTGCAAGTTTGAGACCAGAGGCAGTCTGTGTAATTTAGTGAGACCCTGTCTCAAAAAGTAAAAAATGGGCTGGGGCTGCAGCTCAGTGGTCCAGCACTTGCAGAGCATGCAAGCGCGAGGCCCTGGGTTCAACCTCTAGTTCTGCCAAAAAATAAAAAAAGTAAAGCTTTCAGAGTGTCGGAGCTGGCCTAGCTGAGGGCCAGCCAGTGACCAGAAAGAGCCGGTCAGGGTTTCCACAGCAAACATTTCCATCCCCACCGCCCTGACTCACCCTCAAGGCCCTCACAGGCACTCTGACTTCCCTCTGCCCTCTCCTGAGAGGCAAAGAAAGGGGCCGCCTGCCCCCAGCCCCCACTCCCAGTCTTCCGGACGGGCTCCTGGGGTCCTGGGGCCCAGCTGGGGCAGGCTGACTAGCCAGTCTGTCACCCCCAGCTCCGCCAGCCGGGCCTCCCCGGCCCCCTCCCTGAGCAAGTGGGTGGGAGACCCGGTTGCTATTTTTGTGCCAGTGTCCCACAGATGCCATTGTTGCTGCAGCCCTCGGTTGGTGGTGGGAAGGGGGGATTTCGGAGAGGAGGCCCTCAGCGCTAGTAGCCACTTATAGAAAGGCGCTTCCAGCAATTCTTCTAGGAGTACAGCCTTGGGGCTGCCTGGAGCCCCCACCCTCCCAGGGCCGGCCCGGGGCGGCCCTCTACCCACCCCAGCAAACTGAGACGGTACAGCACACACAGGAAGGGCAGCCAGGGGTCAAGAGCCAGACGGACCTGAATTCAAATGTGGACGTGGTCAGTCTGTGACCCTGGACAGTCACTGCTCACCTCTGGGCCTCAGTATTGTGATCTGGAAAATGGGCTGGCCGGTATACCCACTTCACATACCTGGACATATGAAGATGCAGTGTGGTTCTGCCTCAAAGCTGGTGGCCCGGTGCCCAGCTAAAAGCAATCTGACCCTCTGTAATCATCCTCACCTGCAGATTCAACTAACCACAGATGGAAGGGTTTTTTTTTTTCCCCGGTACTGGGGGTTGAACCCAGGGCCTCTCGCTCGCATGCTTTGCAAGTGCTGGACCACTGAGCTGCACCCTCAGCCCATTTTTTTACTTTTTGAGATAGGGTCTCGCTGTTACACAGACTGCCTCTGGTCTCCAACTTGCGATCCTCCTGCCTCTGCCTCCCAATCTGCTGGGATTACAGGTGTGTACCATGGCGCCCGGTTTGGAAGGTTTTTTTTTTTTTTTTTTTAAGGGCTGGGGTCTCACTATGTTGCCCAGGCTGGCCTGGAACTCCTGGGCCCAAGGGATCCTCCTGCCTCGGCCTCCTGAGTAGCGGGGATTACAGGTGCATGCCATCCCATCCAGCTTCAATTTTTTTTCAAGGCTGGCCTTGGTCTTGGGATCTTTCATCTCTGTTTCCCAAGCATTGGGATAACGGGTGTGCGCCACCATGCCCAGCTCTTGAAAAAATATTTTTAAGAAGTCGTGTCTGCCCTGAACATGCATGGGCTTTGCTTTCCCCTTGCCATTATTTACATGGCACTTGCATCCTATTGTTGTTGTTAGGTGCCAGTCGAGTCGGTATCCGACTCATAGCGACCCTTATAGGGTTTTCAATGGCTGAGTGCTTCGGGATTGCCTTGGGAGTGGATTGCCAGGCCCTTCTCCCATTTTTGCGGTGCTGGGAATTGAACTCGGGGCCTCAGAGACTGCAGTGCAGCGCTCTACCCACTGAGCTAAATCCCAGCCCCTGCATCCTATTAGGTATCGTAAGTAATCAAGAGATGCTTTAAAGCACAGGAGAGGACTGTGTAGGTTATATGTGAACGCCATTTAATGGAGGCACTTGAGCATCTATGGGTTTTGGTGTCTTCGGAGGGAGGTACTGGGATCTGTCCTCCAAGAGTACTGAGGAAGGACAGTCCATGGGAGTAGCTTGGTTTTCTTTCTCTTTCTCCTTCTCTCCTTCTCTGCTTTCTTCCTTCCTTCCCTCCCTCCCTCCATTCTTTCTTTCTTTCCTTCCCTCTTTGCTTTCTTTCCTTTTCTTTTTTCTTTTTTCTCTTCTTTTCTTTCTTTCCTTCCTTCCTTGCTTTTCCTTCCTTCTTTCCTTCTGTCCTTCCTTCCTTTCCCTCTCTCTCTCTCTCTCTCTCTCTCTCTCTCTTTCTCTCTTTCTTTCCTTTCTTTCTATCTCAGATGAGTTCTTGCTATGCTGTCTAGGCTGGCCTTGAGCTCAAAATCCCCCTGCCTCTGCCTCCTGAGTGCCAGGCTTATAGGTGTGCACTACCATGCCCAGCCTCGGTAGCTAGGCTCTCACTCTCTGTGCACATTCATGCAGAGGTGCTCACAATGGTTCGGGGCTGAGACGGTGGGTGTCAGAGCTGGGACACTTAGTAGGAACTGAAACATGCCATGCCTCCTTTCCCTGGGCTCAGTCTTTCATATGTGCCAGGAAGATTTAGGATCAGTGATGTTCTGGAATTGTGTGGGCACTGATTTCCAACCAGCCTCCTGGGGTGTCCAGCCTTTGCCATCGGGAAGTCCTGGTCTCCAGCCAGGTGGCCACAGAAGGAGTTTTCAGAATCCCTGGAGAGACATGCTACCTCCACCAACAGAGGGGCTCCCTGGTCCTGCTGGCCCTTCTGGTGGTCAGCCCAACCCCTCTTTGCCTCCCCTACACATTTGCCCACTTGAGAGGCCAGGGCTGGGGCTTCTATGCTCCCAAAGGGGCACAGGAGAAGGCAGAGAACTCAACTCCTCCAAATGACCAGACAGTGACTCTATCAAACCCTTGGGCTGGCCAATCAGCAAATGCTTATGTTTACATACATTTTCTCCTCCACTCTGCCCTCTCTTTCTTCTTGTTATCTATCCATTCATCCACCCATCTATTCCCACGCTGAAACTGGGGAGACAGTGGGAGACAGAATCCCTGTCCAGCCCATTGACCCCATCTGTGCCCCTTTCCTAAGCCTGCCTGTCATTTGCAAAGCCTGGGACAAGAACATAGAGGTGCCGGGCACGGTGGCGCACGCCTGTAATCCCAGTGGCTCCGGAGGTGGAGGCAGGAGGATCGCCAGTTCAAGACCAGAGGCAGTCTGCGTAACTTAGCGAGACCCTGTCTCAAAAAAAAGTAAAAACTGGGCTGGCAGTGCAGCTCAGTGGTCCAGCACTTGCAGAACATGCAGGCAGGATGCCCTGGGTTCAATCCCCAGTACCGAAAAAAAAAAAAAAGAACATAAAGGTAGCCCCTGGCCCCAGTCATCTTCCTTCTCTCCATCCTGCCTCTGACGGTACAGCAAGGGTGCTCTGATGTCCACACGTGGGTCGCCCAGCCCACATGCCTGAGCTCTGCTGTGCCTACCCCCAAATAGGTGACTCCACCGTCCTTCAGTTCTAGGGGAATGACCAGCAGCCAGCAGTGGCCCCCCTAGAAGCTGAAACAAGAAAGAGCCCCCGTACAGCCCAGTGTGGAGGGCTGGCCCCACTTGTGTAAGAAATTATGGGGCCCTGGGCATGCAGAGGGGTGAGGTTCCAGGTGGGCACATCTCTTTGGCCCCGTAGGTTCCCCACCCTGGAGGAGGGCCAGAGAGAGGCCACTGATTCTTTTTTTTTTTTTTTTTGGTACTGGAGGTTGAACCCAGGGCCTTGCACTTGCATACTTTGCAAGTGCTGGACCATGGAGCTGCACCCCCAGCCCATTTTTCTTACTTTTTTTTTTTTTTTTACTTTTTGAGACAGGGTCTTGCTAAGTTGCAGACTGCCTCTGGTCTCGAACTTGTGATCCTCCTCCCACCTCCTCCCGACCCTCTGGGATTACAGGCATGCACCACTGTGCCCGGCTAGAGAGGCCACTAATTCCGACCCCATATTGGGGCCCCACCCTGCCCTTCCATATCCCCTCGAACCCCCCCAGGACAGTCTGGGGCGGCCCTGGGGTCCCTCCTGGCTCCCTCTGTCTGCCGCAGTGGCCTCGCCTCCCCCCCTGCTCAGGCATGAGTCAGTGCCAGGGCCTGGCCAGCTTGCCCGCTTAGGAGTAGGCGGGGTGCCCTGGGCTCCCGAGTCCGCTCAGGAGCGGCATGAATCAGCAGCCGACCCAGCCCCGCTGTCGGCGTGTTGTTAGGAAGAGAGCGGAGCGGTGCAGTCGGCCTGACGGGAATCTGAGACACCGGGCTGGTTTCCTGTCTCCACGCGCCAGGATGTGACCCCGAGCCCTCTCCCGGAATCCAGGCCCCGGCCTGCCCTTTGGGGACCTGGTAAGAAAAAGCCCCTGCCCAGCGGCCCCCTTGTCCGTCTACAGACCACCCCAACCCACACGGCTGCTGCCGCTCATCTGCCACCCACCTACAGGAAATCTGAGGGCCGGAGGCCACCTGGGGATGGATGGGAAGGCCATCTCTCTGTGCCAGGGGCTGATGAAAGCGGCCAGAGGTCAGGAGGCACGGAGCTGGCTGCGGACAGCGCCGCCTACCCCAGGGCTGTCAGGCACCCCTATGGCCTCCAGGCCTTTGCACATGATCTCTGGAGACACAGTCCTCTCCCTAAGCCCCTTTCCCCCATATTCAGTGCTGGACCTCCTGTCCTCCATAGCCCCCTGCGGCCCCTCCCCATTGCCTGTTCCGTCACTCCATTCCAAGGCTGCACATGCCTACCTCTCTGGCCCTGGCTCCACTCTCTGTCTGCATCCTCGATGCCCACCATAGCCTGGGCACAGAGCAAGCACCTGCTGAGAGCTAGTGGAGGGGACTGTCGTGCTATGGACCCTATTCTTAGGGGCTGCCGGGGAGGAAGGGGCCTCCCTGGGAAGCCACAGGCTCCTCGCTGTCACAGCACCAAGGTTGGGATGGATCATGGACGGGACCCTGACAGGCACTTGGAGTTTCCTTGGGAGGCCCAGCTCCATGAGGCCGGATTTCGGTGGTTGTTGTTAGGTGCTGTCCAGTAAGTCTGACTCATAGCGACCCTGTGTACAACAGAACAACAGGCTCCCCAACACTGTGCCATGCCCGGCGCTATTTCAGTACATCTCGGCTATTCAGAGGAGTTTCAATGGCAGATTGTTTCAAGAGTGTTTCAGGAGTAGGTTGCCAGGTCTTTCTCCCATTTTTGCCGTGCTGGGAATGGAACCAGGGGCCTTAGAGAGCGCAGGGTGTCAGTCTCCCAACTGAGCTAAACCCCAGCCCTGGCTTCAGCTAATATCTCTGAAAGTGGATCTGAGGCTTCTGCCTCATCCTCCTCACAGGGATCACCTTTGAGATTCAAATTAGTCAGGCGATGTGAAGATGTTCTTTAAACTGCCTTGGTGTTTACAGATGAGAGATGGCGCCCAGAGAGAAGTGATAATCGCAACAGAAACACGGCTGCTGTTCATCAAGCCTTCACTCTGGGCTGGCCCTGGGCTCCAATCGCAACAGAAACACAGCTGCTATGCAGCAAGCCTTCACTCTGGGCAGGCCCTGGGCTCAATATTTTGCCTGCTTTAACCCCCTGGAACCTGCAGCCGTAGCCCTGTGGCATCCGATCCCGTCAGATCTCAGAAGCTAAGCAGGGTTGGGCCTGGTTAGTACTTGGATGGGAGACCACCTGGGAACACCAGGTGCTATAGGCTTGGGAGACGGATCCGGCAACCCATTCCCAAAAATCAATCCGCCATTGAAAACCCTATGAGCAACAGAGAAGCACTGACAATAGTGTTTGCCTGTTGTATGCAGGGTTGCTATGAGTCGGATACCGACTCTACGGCACCTAACAACAACAACAATACCCTGGAGTCTCCCAGCAACTCCGGGAGGTAGGAACTATTATCATCCTCTCCATGTTTCCCGTGGGAAGACCAAGGCTTGGACAGGTGGTCCAAGGCGACGCAGCGGTAAGAGGTTAGCCAAAGTTCAATTAGAGGAATGTCTGGCACCACAGTCTGTATGCTTTTGTTTGGTTTTGTTTTTTGAGACAGGGTCTCGCTATGTTGCCCGGGCTGGCCTGGAGCTCCTGGGCCCAAGCGATCCTCCTGCCTCAGTCTCCTGAGTAGCTGGGACTACAGGCGTGCACCAACCACTCCATCTGGCTGGAGGCTGTGTTCCTAAGCCCTGCCTCCAGGTCACACTGCAGAACATTCCTGGATGCATGCATTCATTCTTTCTTGCATCCAACTGTCATTTGGGTTTTGCCAGGCCCTGGGCCAGATTCTGCTGTTCTTTAATTCTCGGGGAAGCTCCTGCTCCCATGAAAGCTATAGGGGGTCCACCCTCTGCACCCCAGGTACTAAGCAAGGTGCTGGCCAGTGACAGATCCCAAGCACTGGACTCTGGGTCTTCTCGACTCCAGCTGTCTCCGCCACCTCCTCAAATGCATATCCCTCCAAGCCCCAGAGCTTGAAGCCAGGCTCCTGGAACTGAAAGTTGGATGTTCTGCAGTCTGGAGTTCTCTGGCAGCGGCAGAGGTTACAGGGAGATTCTGTTGTCACAAAATCTAGATTCATGAGCCAGGCGTGGTAGCGCACGCCTGTAATCCCAGCGGCTTAGGAGGCAGAGGCAGGAGGATCGCAAGTTCGAGACCAGAGGCAGTCTGCGTAACTTAGCAAGACCCTGTGTCAAAAAGTAAAAAAAATGGGCTAAGGGTGCAGCTCAGTGGTCCAGCGCTTGCAGAGCATGCAGATGCGAGGCCTTGGGGTCAACCCCCGGTACCGCCAAAAAAAAAAAAGTCTAGGATCTTTGCGCTATGGTGAGCTCCTGTAGCACCCCACCACACCCTAAAAACCCTCTAATGACTCTCACTGCCCATAGACCAAACTCCTTAATGGGGGGACAGATCTTTTCCATCTCTCCAGCCTTGTTCTGAGGTGGACTGCGAGCTCCTGCCTGGGCAGAGCCTCGCATCAACCGGCTCCCTCTGCCTCTGCACATCGTCTCTTCTCCGCTCTTCCCCCCGCCTGCTGTACTCAGTGAGCTCCTGGCCACCTGTTGCATTGCTGCTTCCTCCAGGAAGCCCTGCCTAATCCCACAACAGCTGGCATACCCTGCTCTATGTTCCCTGTCAATGCGCCAGTCACCTGGGGCCTGGCTGACTGTCTGTACACCTGTCTCCCATAGACCTGGACACTTGGCTGGGCTTTTCTTCTGCCCTGGACCCCAGTCACCCAGAAGAGGTGCAGAAAGCTGAACAGTGGAACAAACAAAATGTGTTTACAGAGAACCATCTTATTTTCCATATCATTACCAAATACAAAAAAAAATCACAATGCCTATGAGAGCAACATAAAATGTGTTTGGTGCTATTTGTGGCTTGGGGATTATCAAAACCCACAGTCCTTATGGTAGGCAGGATGGTGGGGAACAGGGACCCCCAACATTGGTGGTCTAGGCACCTTTTATCACTGCATAAATGCAAGGCAACTCAATGGTTTTGGGGGTCGGGTGGCCACAAGTTTACCCTGAACCAGTGCTGCTAAATGGCTCGCAGGAGTTAAGGCCACGTCAGCCAGGCGTGGCCTCCAGCCCAGACAGGCCAACATCACCTGAACACCACTACTGGGAAGACAGGTGACAGCAGGGCTCTGGAGTTCCTGGGATCTGGGGTGGAGCCCCTGCCGAAGGGCCCTGGAGAGGATTAATACACACCAGCTGCTCAATTCCTGCCACACAGTAGGCCCTGTCCCAGCAGCCAGCTCATAGTAAGCACGTGCCAAATGTGTTGTTCTTCTTATTAAGAGACAAACTTAGCCGGGCGTGGTGGCTCACGCCTGTCATCCCAGAGACTCGGAAGGCAGAGCCAGGAGGATCGCAGGTTCGAGGCCAGAGGCAGCCTGCATAATTTAGCAAGAGCTTGCTCAAAATAAAAAATAAAAAATGGGCTGGGAGTGCGCCTCAGTGGTAGAGCACTTGCAAAGTATGCATGAGGCCCTGGGTTCAACCCCCAAGTACTGGGAAAAGAAAAAAGAAAGAGACAAACTTAGAGCAGCTGCGAATGGGCCTCTAGAGGGCTCCCTGGAGAGCGCTCCCAAGTTTGGTCTTGCTGGCTTCGGATCTCAGAGGCTGCCTGCTGAAGTTGCGGATATTCAATGGGGACATCGTAGAGGGGGAAGACTGCAGCTCAGCCGAGGGGAGCCTCTTTTCAAAGGCTAAGCTGTGGAGAATAGAGCCAAATCCTCCAAGAAGCTGTCAGAGCCCCATCATTGGAAGTGCACAGGCCCCAGCTCACCTGGCCCCTCAGCCACCCACCTGGACAGTCATCCCAATTGCGTCTCTAGAAGATTGCCCCTGCCACCAAAATGCCAGCCATTGTGGCCCCCGAGAGATGCTCCCGTCAGTCTCTTGGCAAGGGCGCTGGTGAAGCCTTGGCCACAGCCCCGGGAAGGCTCCCCTTGTCCCATGGCCCCGAGCTTCCTCTGGCCCCCTCCCCTGGGACCCAGCAGGGGCACTCACATTTGGGAAATCCAGGAAGAGGACGTGGACTTCGAGGACACTGTTGGGAACCTTCCCCACGCAGCCCACAGAGACCTGGCTGGTGGTATATGTCACCTCACCCCTGTTGGGGTCCACAGGCTGTAGATGGCAATGGACGCTTTCTGCAAGGCCTGTTGGAGAAGCACAGAGGGGGAAAGGTCGGGATGAGAACACGGCAATGGGGCGGGGTGGGGGGGGTCTGTTGCGCAGCAAAAGGGCGCTTGCCTCACATGTGCAAGGCCTTGAGTTCCATCCCCAGCACTGCGGGGGGAACAAAAAAAGATGATGACAATTGCATTCATTTTCTGACCATGGATGAGGTCCTGTGCACAGGCTCAAGGCTCAGAGCTTTATCACATCTTCACACAGCTGTGAAGCGGACATCATTGTATCCATTCCACAGATGAAGAAACTGAGGCTAAGCAACAGTCTCTTACCAGATGTCACAGTGCTGCTCGGCATAAGGTTGACAGAGAGAAGACAGGTTGCCAGTTAAATTTGAATTTCAGATAAACCATAAATAATTTTTAAAGTATATTCTGACTATCACATAGGATATGCTTATACTATGAAATCTTTCACTGTTTATCTGAAATTCACATTTTACGGGGTATCCTGTGTTCTTATTTGCTACATGGGGTGACCCAGTGTGGCACGCCAAGACTTAAGGATGGTTCAATCTATGTTGTTGTTGTTGGGTGCCATCGAGTTGGGTCTTGACACATAGCAACCCTCATAGGGTTCCCAATGGCTGATTGTTTCTGGGATTGTTTCGGGAGTGGACTGCCACATCCTTCCATCTTTCGAGGTGCTGGGGATCGAACCTGGGTCCTCAGAGAGTACAGAGCAGGCGCTCTATCAACTGAGCTAAGACAGGAGAAAAAGCTTCCCTTTGTGGGCCTCAAGGTGGCCCCAGGAGAATGGTTCTGAAGAGGGTTGAGCATTTCCTCTCCCCAGGAGACAGGGCCAGTGGAGAGGGCAGGGGGGCCAGCCTGGAAGGAGGTCTCGGGAGTAGGCCTCAGAGCCTGCCGCTGGGCGGCCAGGAAACGCAGGTCCTGAGGGAGAGGAATGGAATTTCACCCTGACCCAGCAGCAGAGGAAGAGGAAATGAGGCCCCTACACCTCGTCCTAAGGAATGTGCCGGGGGAAGGGAAGGGGGGCTGCGGAGGAGGGAAGGAGGACAGAGAAGGGGAGACTGTTTGGAAGTTTGTGTCTCCATCTTGTCGCGTTCACTTCCTGTTTTCCTGGAGATCAAAGATGGGTGAAGAGGGCCCGGCCTCATGTCCAACTGACGCCAACTTCCAGGCGGGGTGGGGGGAGGAGGCAGGCAGGCTCTTCCAGAAGCCTGGGCCATCTGCTCAGCCTCCTTCCCTACCTTTCCGCAGTCCTCCAGTTCAGACCCTCAGAAGTCAGAGAAGGATGGAAGATGGCCGCCCTCCCCTCAGCCACACGGCCCCCCAGCTCAAACCGGGGAAGGAAGATTGGGACAAGGACACTGGCTACTGTGGCAACCCAGGCCTAATAAGTCTTTGCTCTGGTCCCATCCTGAGTGTGCCAGGGGCCGCAGAGACCCTGGGCAATGCAGCCTTTTGGTTCAAAACAATGGCCCTGGAGCTAGGCCGACCTGGGTTCGAATCTCAGGCCCAATGCTCGGTGCTTACTAGCTGTGTGGCTTTGAGGAACGATCTCAGGGCTTTAGTTGCTTGGCCTGTAAAATGACAATAAGAATGGAACCCACACTGTCATTGCAGGTTGTTGGGGGATTCTAAGACAAGGGCATAGGGCAACTCTTCTGGTTATTTTATGGACTGCAGTCAGTGTAGAAGAACTGATGGTCGAAGGTCTGGAGGAACGTGGAAGGAAGGGGCAGCCTTGGGAGGATCGCAAGTTCGAGACCAGAGGCAGTCTGCGTAACTTAGCGAGACCCTGTCTCAAAAAGTAAAAAAATGGGCTGGGGGTGCAGCTCAGTGGTCCAGCGCTTGCAGAGCATGCAGGCGCGAGGCCCTGGGTTCAACCTCCAGGACCGCAAAAAAAAAAAAAAAAAAAAAAAAGGAAGGGGCAGCCTCCAGCTGAAGGTCCTCTGGGAGGGAGATCACTGGGCCTCCCTCCTCCCAACAGGCTCAAGGGCCAGCCCCCTCTCCTGCAGCCCCCTCTCCTTCTGACCCAGCAGCCCCTAGTTCCCAGGCTCCTTGGTTGTTCTCTTGCCCAAGCTCTTCCTATATCGATGGGGAGACTGAGGCCTGGAATGGCAGGTTATGCCCAAATCACACAGCACGTGGCTGCCCAGCTGGGCCCGGGGCCCCTCTCCACACACAACCCGGGATCTGGTCAGCAGATGAGCGTAACACCTCCTCTTTCCCTTCGGACTTTCCCTGCCTCCTCCCCAGACTTCCAGGAACCCCAGTTCCTCCCAGATTGCCAGGCCGCCTGGGGCCACCTCCTCCATGCCGTCAGCCAGCGGGAGAGGCCGCAGGGCTGGCCATTATGTAATGATCAGATAACGGGCCGGGCTGGAGATCAGATAAGAGGTCCATTTATTTTGGGGCCTTTTCGAATCCTGGCCACCCCCACCCCGGCAGACGAGAATGGGGAGACCGGAGGGAGTGTGACGCCTGGGCCCGTCTCCTGGAGCCCGAGGCGGGCCCAGCCCGCTAAAAACAATCCCTGGCACCAAGGGAAATGTCCCGGTCTCCTGGGACCGTGGAGGCGCCGCTGGGAGCCTGGGTGGCCCGGGGCCTCCTGAGGGAGGGACTGAGGAGTGAGAAAGCAAGAGACCTCAGAGCCACCTCCCCACCACTGTCCCCTCCTCCTCCTTCCAGACCCAACAAGCACAGGGGTGGCTGGGACTTTGCAAACCCCTCTCAGAGGCCATAGAAGGTCATGGTTGAAAGTAGCTCTGGAGCCAGATGGCCCAAGTCAAACCTCAGCTCAGCCTGTTGAAAGGCTGGTCACTCTGAGAACAGCCAACCTCTCTGAGCCTCATCCCATGTACGCCAAAGACTACAGAACGCCTGGGCCTCTGTTTCCCCATTTGCGGACACAATAATCACAGCAGACACATCCGCCATGGTCCCTGGGGGCCCAGGCACCGTCTCGAGGCTTCACACCTGTGAATTCCTTTGATCCTCACAGCCCCCTAGGAAGTAGGCAGTTAGTATGCCCATTTTACAGGCAAGATTAGAGAGGTTAAAGAGTCCCCCCCAGGATACCCAGCTGCTACGTGGTGGACCTGGACATGAACCCTGGTGGTCCAGCTCTAGCACCCAGCATGCACCACATGGGCTGTGTCTGTGTGATGTGATCGGTCAATCTGCTGCGGTAGCCATGTCTGCTACTGGTACTGGGAGGGGCTCTGGACATGGTAGCTGAACAGATGTCTTTTCTACTGAGAAGTCGGCCCTGTCTTCCTCAGTCACCCCACCACCCAGCCAGCCACCCTTACTCCTATCAGGGTCCTCTTACAGCCTCACAGATGGGCAGCTCCCAGCCAGTCCACCCTCTGGGTCATCAGCGAGGCCCCAGCTCCACGTTACGCCTGTCTTCCCCATGGTTTCCCAATGCCTGTAAGGTCAAGTTCACACGGTACAGCCCAAAGTGGGGCTGAAACGTGCCGGGATCTGACCGATGCCAAAGGCTCCCCTCCTGACTCTGCCACCTGCCAGCTTCCCTTCCAGGCCCCAGTGTTATGAACTGTACAATGGGATGATGACAATATATTTTTTCTTTTTCTTTTCTTTTTTCTTTTTTCTTTTTTTTTTTTTTTTTTGAGGTACTGTGGGTTGAACCCAGGACCTCACGCTTGCATGCTCTGCAAGTGCTGGACCACTGAGCTGCACCCTCAGCCCATTTTTTTACTTTTTGAGACAGGGTCTCGCTAAGTGACGCAGACTGCCTCTGGTCTCGAACTTGCGATCCTCCTACCTCTACCTCCCAAGCCGTTGGGATTATAGGTGTGCACCACCGTGCCTGGCAGATGATGACAATCTTCAGACCTTCCTCACAGAATTGGCATCCAGAGGACACATGCACAGCATTAAGCCGACTCCTGATGAATGGGGATGGCTCAGGAACCTGTAACTGCTGTCATGGATTGTCTACACCCAGTCACTGGGGAGAAGTGGGGTTTTCCTCCAAACATACCTTGGTTCCTGCCTTTGCCAAGCCCATTCTCAGACCAATGGTCATCCTCTATTGACCATCTGGTTAATTCCTATTCATCCTTCAAAACCGTCTTTGGAATAGATCACTCCTTTCTTAGATGCATCAGTTCCTGAATGTCTTTCCAGAACTACACCTGCGCAGGAGTTTTCTCTTGTGTGTTGTTTTTGTTTTCCTGAGACAAGGTCTTTCTATGTTGCCCAGGCTGATCCTGAACTCTTGATCCTTCTGCCTCAGGCTCCCAAGCACTGAGATCATCCTGTACGTCTGAACTCTTAGCAGACGTGGAGCTTTTCCAGGACCGGGAGACTCCAGACCCTCCTGCGTCCCCATCACTCAGCCCAGGGCTCAGGCAGACATCAACACACATTTGTGGAGTAGGCTTATCAGGCCTGCCTCTAACTTGCTGGGTGGCTTTGCATGAAGTCCCTCCACCAATCTGGGACTCAGTTTCCCCCTGGGTACTGGGAGGGGAGTGAGAGGGATGGATAGAACATGCTCCAAGTTCCACCGGGGTCTGACACACATTCCGCAGTCTCATCTGGGACGAAGGCAGGAAGAGCGAGCAGGACACTGACAGAGCCACTGGTTCAAAGCAACGGCCCTGGAGCCAGGCCGACCTGGGTTCGAATCTCAGGCCCAATGCTTGGCGCTTACTAGCTGTGTGGCTTTGAAGAAGGATCTCAGGACTTTAGTTGCTTGGCCTGTAAAATGACAATAAGAATAGAACCCACACTGCCACTGCAGGTTGTTGGAGGACTCTAAGACAAGGGTATATGGCAACTCTTCTTCCGGTTATTTTATTGCCTGCAGTCAGTATAGAAGAACCTGGGCGGTGAAGGCAGAGCCCAGGGTCGCCCTTGGTGGGAGGGTCATGCTGGGGGCTGGGAAGCATCTCCCTTGAGGCAGCTCGTGCAGCGCTTGGGCCCAGGACCCAGCTCCCACTGCTCCCCTATGGGCCGTTACTCAGTGAACTCCCTCACCTGCCTGGCCTGGTCTCCTCATCTGTAAAATGGGGTGGGGGCCCAGAGCCGGGCAACAGCTCTCCCAGTGTCCAACTGTTGGCCACCAAAGTTCAGGAAGAAGCAGCTGGTTTGGAAGCAGACAGCCTGGAGTGGCATCTGGGCCTGTCACCTGTCCCGAACTTCAATGCCTTTTTTTTTTTTTTTTTTTTGTGCAGTATAAGGGGCTGAACAGAGGGCCACTTTACAAGTACTCTGCCGCTAAGCTGCACCCCAATCCCCTTTTTTATTTTTTACCTTGAGACAAAGTCTCACTAAGTTACACCAGCTGCCTCTGGCTTTGAACCTGTGATCCTCCTGCCTCCACCTCCCAAGTGGCTGGGATCACAGGCATGCGCCACCACGCCCAGCCTCAATGTCTATCTGTACGCAGAACTTGGCTCACTGAAGATGTAGGGAAGGTGGTCACCTCCCTCTTGCCCTGATCCCCACTTAAGACCTACAGCCAATGGGCCAGGCTTGTCCTCTAACGGCCAGCACTGACCTACATGTGACACTAAGCAAATCCCTCGGTCCGTCTGGGTCCTAGGGTGACCATCTGTTATGAGGGAGACCCTCAATCATGTCCCCACCGACCCCAAGGACCCACCCTCCCTTGGCTGACGAGGTTCCTGCCTCGTACCTTTTCCTATGTACCATGGATATTATGGTGTCCCCAGCCCCCTTTGCAGTGAGACCCAGACCCCCCCACCCACGCGGGCCAAGTCACACTTCTGCCCCTCCTTGGGCACATGATAGCCCACTTCAGAAACTGCAATCCCAGCCGCCCCGCTCAGGCCACGGGCCCCAGCGCTCTTGCCTGGGACTCTCTCCAAATGAAATAAGCCGAAATACAGGAAAAGCGCACGTCCCAAAAACGTGCATCAAGGCAGTATTTATAACTAGAACAAAAGGGGAAACCACCTAATCACGCAACGAGGGATTTGCTGTTCAAACGATGGCACATGCAGGGGACAGAACATTCCAGAACGGCAATAGAATAGTTACGGAGTCCTTACAACAACATAAAAACCTTCTGGGACATGAGTAGGATCCTCAAGGCTCACAAATGTTGATCTGTATGGATTAAAATTACCTTAAAACTGCCTGGGGCTTTAGCTCAGTTGGTAGAGTATGTGCTTAGCATGCGCTGAGACCCTAGGTTCCATCCCTAGCACCACACACACACACACACACACACACACACACACACGCGCGCGCGCGCGCGCACACACACACATCTTAAAAAGCTTAACAAAGACTAGTAAGGGATTCACCAACTGCTAACAGTACCTAAGCCTGCAGCCATAGCCCTGTGACCTCTGATCCTGTCAGATCTGGGGAGCTAAGCAGGGTCGGGCCTGGTTAGTACTTGGATGGGAGACCACCTGGGAACACCAGGTACTGTAGGCTTGGGAGACAGACCTGGCAACCCACTCCCAAAAATCAATCCGCTATTGAAGACCCTATGAACAGCAGAGAAGCACTGACAATAGTGTTTCACCTGTTGTACATAGGGTCGCTACGAGTTGGACACCGACTGGATGGCACCTAACAACAACAACAACAGTACCTAAGGATTTAGAGGTATTTTTCTTTTCTCTCTCCCTTTCTCTCTCTCTTTCTTTCTTTCCTTTCTCTCTTTCTTTTCTCTTTTATTCCAAAGCTGGGGATTGCACCCAGGTCTCCACACATGCTAAGCATGTGCTCTGTCACTAAGCTATACCCCTAGCCTTCCTCTCTCATGTATTTTCTTTGAGGGGCAGGCTGAGGCAAATATATGGTTAAGTTGATTTTTTAAAAACCTCTACTTGCAGAGGAATAAAGGGGGAGACAATAATCTCAATGTACAGGATGCAACTTCATGAGTCCATGGGAAAAATATGGGAACATAACCCAAATATGCATAAGTTTTACTACATCTTAGTCACAATGCTCCATAAACCTTATAAGTTAATAAAAGTGTAACCAAAAGTAATGCCATAGTTTTATAAGGGAAAAAGCCAATGATTTATTACTCTGTACCCCACCAACATTTAGCAATCAAGGGAGAAAAAAATAAATTAATTAAATATAAAAAATAAAAACATAAAAACTTTTCAGCCTGCAGCCGTAGCCCTGTGGCATCCAATCCCATCAGATCTCGGAAGCTAAGCAGGGTCGGGCCTGGTTAGTGCTTGGATGGGAGACCACCTGGGAACACCAGGCTTGGGAGACGGACCTGGCAACCCCCTCCCAAAAATCAATCTGCCATTGAAAACCCTACGAACAGCAGAGAAGCACTGACAACGGCACCTAACAACAACACTTGCTTTTTCTTTAAAAAAATTCCAACAGGACCGAAAAATGTGTCTTAGAAAGTGCCTTAGAGAAAACCGCGTGCTGGGGAGCACTCCCAGTGACACATAGCCGTCTAGCATTTTTCCTTGCACGCTGTGCGTCATTACTGCTTTATTAGTGTGGAAATGGAATCACTGTTTCAGCTCCTAATGGTGTTTCCCAGGCATCAGTCTGACCACAGCGCTAATACATGGATCTGCCTGTTTCTTGGTGACAGCTGGACAATGTTCCATCGCATCATGATTTATTCAATGGGACCCCTGCCAACGGACATTTAGGTGGCATCCAGTTGGTTTTGTGATAGGTACATATGGACCATTCATCTTCACAGAGACGGTCAAGTAACTCTACGGTTGACTTCTGAAAGGTGAGTTATGGAGCAAAAAATTATGGGCAAATGCCCAGAATTATGGGCAAGTGGCAAAATTATGGGCAAGTGCCCAGAATTTTCTAAATTCTGCCAAGTTGTGCCCCTAGTGAACTCAATCCATTTTCACCCTCTCTATTCTGAATAGGTGTGTGGGGGAAGCGGCACTGCTACCTCTGCCAGGCTAGAGATCTGGGTTCTGTGCTGTGGATTCAGGCCCCCATCTGCCCTCCACAAGCCTGGGTGACCTAGACTATAAATGAGGTGAGCTGGATGCTTGGTAATGCTCTGTGGTCACAGGTGCTGGACCAGCTCCCGTCTGCACTTGGGAACAAGGGGAAAGGAGTCTGAGGAAAGAGTCGGTAAACATAGTTATTAGTAAAATTACATTATGAAGCCAGGCACGGGGGCGCATGCCTGTAGTCCCAGCGACTTGGGAGGTGGAGGCAGGAGGATCGCAAGTTCGAGACCAGAGGCAGTCCGCATAATTTAGTGAGACCCTGTCTCAAAAAAGTAAAAAAAATGGTCTGAGGGTGCAGCTCAGTGGTCTAGCACTTGCAAAACATGCAAGAGCAAGGCCCTGGGTTCAACCCCCAGTACCGCAAAATAAAATAAAATAAAATAAAATTTTAAAAAATTAACATTATGAAAAGTTATAAAACATAGCTATTATTGAAATTACAGTATGAAAACTTATAATGAAGTTATGTATATGTGGGTGTATATATGTGTGTGTGCATATATATATATTTTTGGGGGGTAGTGCTGGGGATGAACCTAAGAACTTGCATATGCTAGGCAAGCGCTCTACTATTAAGCTACATTCTCAGCCCTAAACTATCAATCTATGTATGTATGTATGTATGTATGCACGTATGTATGTATCTATATCTATCTATCTATCTATCTATGTGCCTGCAGCAGTAGCCCTGTGGCATCCGATCCTGTCAGATCTCAGAAGCTAAGCAGGGTCGGGCCTGGTTAGTACCTGGATGGGAGACCACCTGGGAACACCAGAAGCTGTAGGCTTGGGAGAAGGACCTGGCAACCCCCTTCCAAAACTCATTCTGCCATTGAAAACCCTATGAACAGCAGAGAAGCACTGACAATAGTGTTTCCCCTGTTGTACAGAGGGTCGCTATGAGTCGGATACTGACTCCACGGCACCTAACAACAACAAGAATCTATCAATCTATCTATCTATCTATCTATCTATCTATCTATCTATCTATCCATCTATCTATCTATCATCTATCTATCTATCTATATCTGTTAGGTGCTGTCAAGTCTGATCTGACTCATAGCAACCCCAATGTACAATGGATTGAAAGAGGCGCTATATCTGACAGTGCTTCTCTATTATCCATAGGGATTTCAATGGCTGATTGTCTTGGGAGTGGGCTGCCAGGTCCTTCTCCCATTTTTGTGATGCTGGGGATCGAACCCACTGCCTCAGAGAGCGCAGAGCAGCACTCTACCAACTGAGCTAAATGCCAGTTCATATATGCATATAATAAATATCAAAACTGATTACTTCCTAATCATTTTACCCCATTTACTATCATCTGTGCCCTTGAGGTTATCTATGCCTATCGCATCTATGGGAGAAATACCAGATCATGGTGTGCGACTGAGTTTTGTTTTCCGGCTTGGAGTTTGGGGAGTTGGTGGGTTGAACTCAGCCCTGAGGGAGTATTTGCACTACAGAAATAGGCAGCCCTACAAATCAGGCCACACTGCATTGCTAATTATTTACCAGCACACCATTGCCTTTCATCCTATGAAACCAGATCCTGACAGTCTACACGGCTCTTTCTCCAATGACCGGGAGGGGGAGGGCTCGGAGCCACATCCTGCAGCTCAGTCATGAACTTGGAGAGTAAGGGCCTCCATTTCTCTTCTGTGAAATGGGATGATAACGACACCATCTTGTAGGGTCACATGTGGATAGGAGCAAATGCTCTGGGGAGCCACAACCTGAAATCAAATCCCTGCTAAGTCACTTAATGCCACTGAGGCTCAGTTTCTGGTCTACCAAGGAGAGGGGCAAGAGCTTTAGAGACAGAGGACTAGGGACTCTAAGATGCTGGGGGTGGCTTCCTTTTCACCCTTGTGGCTCCCGGCTGGCAGCTCCCCTATCCTTGAGGTCTCTGGTAATGCAGGTGGGCAAAGAGGTGTCCACAGGGTGGGCCAGTGGCTGGATGTGGCTGAGGGGCAGGCAGAGCTGAGATGAGGAGTGAGTGGGGCATAGGGCTGGGGTCCCCAGATCTTCCTGACCCTTCCTCTGGTTAGTTTTAATACAGAGTATAGGTCATGCCCCTTGGGAAAAGCTCCCGCCTGAGGTGTCCCCACAGGATCCCTAAACTGGGCCTGCACCCTTCTTGGGGTGCAAAAAAGATGAGGCAGAGGTAGGGGCAGAGCACTGCAGTCTTGGCGTTTTCAGTAGGGTTCCAGGTATGTGCAAAGGCCTGGGACAGGCGGAGGATTTCAACCTAGTAACAAAGCCGCAGGGGCTGGGATTTAGCTCAGTTGGTAGAGCGCTGCGCTGCAGTCTCTGAGGTGCTGAGTTCAATTCCCAGCACCGCAAAAATGGGAGAAGGACCTGGCAATCCACTCCCAAGGCAATCCTGAAATAGTCAGCCATTGAAAACCCTATGAGGATCGCTATGAGTCGGATACTGACTTGACAGCACCTAACAACAACAACAACAACAAAACCGCAACAATACAGAAACTCTCTGGGCCAGCGTGACCTTACACCAACTTTCGCTACAGCTCTGAGGGGAACTTGGTTCCCAGGGTCCCTTTGCTTAGAGGCCCAATTGTAGTCCCCCAGGATCACATCACAAGAAAGTAACTAGGTGAGGGTTGAACCCAGAACCCAAATTTCTCCTGTGCCCTCCTTCTAGCATATTCCTCAAATGAGAAGAAACTCAAGGCCCAGAGAGGGTAAGGAACTCTCCCAGGGCCGCACAGCATTCTGGCACTTGGGCTTCCTACGGAGAGCTGGACATAGTTGGAAGACAGCAGCCAGGGGCCAGAGCTAAGGCAAATAAATTGTCCCACTTTGCCCATGACTTTTAATGCTGAAAGTCACACATCCTGAACACCCTTAGTCCCAGCGAACTGGGATGATGGGTCACCCCTCAACTCATCACCTCAAAGCCCCCCAGTGGCTCTACAGCTGTGAGCTCAGGACACAGGAGGAGGCTGGGAATCTTTGGGACCCAGTTTGGGCACTGGAGGCCGAGTCTCCCCACCCCGTGGCCCCGGACACCTACTTGGGGGGCCGAGGCTGCAGACGGCCAGCAGCAGGGCAGTGACCAGGGGGAGTGTGTCTTGGGCCATGCCGTCCACAGAGTCTGTGCGCTGGGCTTTATCCGGTGTCCAGAGGCAGGGCTGCGAGCGGGCGCCGGGGTCGGCGTGGGCTCACGCGGGGACCGGAGGGGAGTAGGCGGCCGGAGCGACGACGTCCCTGCTCCAGCCTTCTGGGGTGGCGGCCGAGGGGTCAGGAGAAGTGGGCACGGGGACCCACAGCCAGGCCGGGTCGCCGGCTGACGGATGGCAGAGAGGGGCACCGGGCTCCTGTGGGCGGCAGCAGGGCAGCGGTGCTGGCTTGGGGACGGGGCCCAGGTGGAGGCTGGAGTCTGACCGTCTCGGCGCGGGGAGCTCAGCTCATCCAGCCCGGCCCAGGGAGGCAGGAAATGCGCTTCCTTAGAGAAGGGGCCGGGCCAGGCCGCCTGCCAGGCGGGTAGAGGAAGTGCCATGGGCTTTGTCGCTGGGTGGGGGGCCTGAGGATGGGGGAGGCGGTGGGATGGGAGGGCCCAGGCTCCAGGCTTGGCTCCCCAGGCACCCACCCCCCTCATGCCCCTCTCCTAGGCCAGCTGGTGGGGGCCCATCTGGTGGCCACAGATGAAAATCATCACCCCAACAGACGGCCCATCAAGGGGAACCTGCAGGCCCCACAACCCCATGACTCAGTGTTCCCATTTCCCAGATGAGGAAACAGAACTGGTGAGATCTGGTCACGGATCTGGAAAGATAGGGGAGTTGGGGGTCGAGCAGGTCCTGTGTAGCACCAAAGCTGACTTTTTGCTTTGTTTCAGTAGTTGGGGGTGGAATCTAGGGCCTCATATATATTTCTCAAGTGTTCTACCACTGAGCTGCACCCCCAGCAAGTTTTTTTGTTTGTTTGTTTTTTGTTTTTTGTGGTACTCGGGGTTGAACCCAGGGCCTTGCGCTTGCATGCTCTGCAAGTACTGGACCGCTGGACCACTGAGCTGCACCTTCAGCCCTTTTTTTTTTTTTTTTACTTTTTTGAGATAGAGTCTCACTAAATTATGCAGACTGCCTCTGGTCTCGAACTTTTGATCCTCCTGCCTCTGCCTCCTGAACTGCTGAGATTTTAGGCATGCACCACCATGCCCGGCTAATTTTGATTTTTTATTTCGAGACAGTCTCAGTAAATTGCACAGGCTGCCTCTGGCCTCGAACTCTCAATCCTCCTGCCTCCGCCTCCAGAGTTACTGGTATGACAGGCAGGGCTACCAAGCCTGGCTCCCAAAGCTGACTTAAATAAGCACGACTCTGGGATGCCATTCCCTTGTTTTGCAGACAGGGAAACTGAGGCCCAAGGCGGGCAAAAAAAATACTCCCAAATTGACACAGCAGGGCAGCTGGGGCTGGAGTTGCTAGGCCAGAGAGGGTGGAGGACCTACCCAGGCCACACACTGTGTGTCTGCTCCCCGCCTTCAGTGGAAAATCTTCTGAGGACAAAGGATGGCCACAAACAAAAGGGGCATGAAGCCAGGCATGGTGGCACACCCATAATCCTAGGATTTGGGAGACCGAGGCAGGAGGATCATGAGTTTGAGACCAACCTGGGCTACATAAGATGTGAAGAAAGAAAGAGAAAGAAAGAAAGAAAGAAAGAAAGAAAGAAAGAAAGAAAGAGAAGAAAAGAGAAAGAAAGAGAGAGACAAAGAAGAAAAGGAGAGAAAGAAAGAAGAGAAAGAAAAAGAAAGAAAGAAGAGAAAAAGAAATAAAAGAAAGAAGAGAAAGAAAAATAAAAAGAGAGAAAGAAGAAGAGAAAGAGAAAGAAAGAAAGAAGAGAAGAAAAAAGAAGAGAGAAAGAAGAGAAAGGAGAAAGAGAAAGAAAGAAAGAGAAGAAAAGAGAAAGAAAGAGAAAGAAGAAAAGAAGAGAAAGAGAAAGAAAGAAAGAAGAGAAAAAGAAATAAAAGAAAGAAGAGAAAGAAAAAAGAAGAGAAAGAAAGAAGAGAAAGAAAAAGAAAGAAAGAAAGAAGAAAAGAAGAGAAAGAAGAGAAAGAAAAAAGAAGAGAGAAAGAAGAGAAAGGAGAAAGAGAAAGAAAGAAAGAAAGAAAGAAAGAAGAGAAAGAAAGATTGAAAGAAAGAGAGAAGGAGGGAGGGAGAGAAGGAGGGAGGGAGAAAGAGAAAGAGAGAGAGAAAGGGCCCCGACTTGTGTGGCGTTTCTGAAGTCAGATGGCCCTAGGCTCACATCTGGTCTGCTTGGTCTGAGCTGAGATGAGGGACTGGGCCCCTCAATCTCAGCCACCTGTCTGTAAAGTGGGGCTCGGTGTTGCCACATTCGCCTGGCTGTTGTGAGACATCTGAGGACCAGGGCACTACAGCCTGAGGCCCAGGCTGGCCCACAGGAGGCGCTCTCCCATCAGGGCTCCTGAGCTGACCATCCCAGAACTGCCTATGCTCACTCTGCAAACAGTAAGTGCCTCCTGTGTGTCTGCCGTGGTGCCAGGCACAGGTGGCACATGGGGTCAGGCTCAGAGGAGCTCAGAGAAGGAAGCCTGAGCTCCCTGGAGGAGCGACATAGGAGGCCGCCCTTTGGAGGACTGGGTGAATTGAGGAGCGGAGAACAAAGGGGACAGGAGTGTCTGCCAGGCTGGAGGACCAGTCTTGGCAAAGGGACAGAGGCAGGAAGTGGTCAGATCACTGTGGGACAAGCAAGGGTGTGGTGGGGACAGGAAGCCTGGAGAGATAGGCCTTGAATGCCAGGAGTTTACCCTGAGGGCCACTGGGAGCCATAGAGGGTTCTTCAGCAGAAGGATGTTGGCAGATCTGGACTTTGAGAGGACAGATCTTTATGTACCCTGGCAGGACCCACAGTGAGATGAAGCCAGGGGTCTTTCTGTCTACACCTGTCCTGGATCACAGATGGAGAAATCGAGGCCCAGGGAGGGAGGAGAAGGCTGAGCCCTGGGTGCCTCTGGAGGGAGGTGTTGGCCTGGGGTCCAAGGCCTCACCCCAGATGCCCACCCCAGGGACCAGAGCAGGCCGGCGGTTTGTCTCTGCAGGATTGATGTGGCAGGGAGGGCGGGTGTGGCTCCTTGAGTGCCAGATCCCAGCCATGCTTGGCTGCCAGCAGGGGAGACCCGTCCTCATCCTCTGCAGCAGGCGTCCTTGCCATTGTCAGCCCTGCCTTTCCTTGCAGTTGAGGCTGAGGTGGCTGCACCGGGGGTGAGAGGCTGGCTGTGAAGTTTCCCCAGGCCCCAGGAGGGGCTGTGCGGGCGCTGAACTCTGACCAGCGCCCACCCCAGGCATTCGCTTTATCAGCCCTGGATCCTCACAACCACCAGGGAGGTTGGTTCTGAGAGGCCCCGTTTCACCCTGAAGTGGAAGTGACTCCCACTTGGCACGTGGAGACCCCGGGGCTCCCGACTCCAAGCTGGGTTCCTTCTCTACTCTGCCAGCTGAGCTAAGCTTAGAGTAGGACGGCAGGGGGAGTGGGGCTGTGGGTGTCACACGGTGGAGGGTGTTGGGGGGCTCCGGGGCAGTAGCAGTGACCCCATGGAAGGCTCTTCCCAAACCTCCCTCCCCCTCACTTCCCTCCACGCTGCGCAACCCACCTCTACCCAGGTCATAAATGAGGTGCGATGGATTCTCTAGAGAGCAGGCAAGACTCGGGGTGGACACGGGAGGAGCTTGTAGAAAACCTCCAGGGAGGGAAAAGCTACCCCAGGCCTGCCTGAAGCCCTAATCTAGGCCCTCCTGGAGGAGGACTGGGGGGCTGGGGATAGGGAGGAGGTCCCCTCCTGCCTCCACAGTGTCCTGGAGGCCCCTTGTGCCCAGCCTGGGCAGGGTCTGCCTTCCACAAGAAGCCCACTGAGGGTGGGCTTTGATGTCCTGTACGCCGCTGGGAAGCCTGCAGCCATAGCCCTGTGGCATCTGATCCCATCAGATTTCAGAAACTAAGCAAGGTCGGGCCTGATTAGTACTTGGATGGGAGACTGCCTGGGAACACCAGGTGCTGTAGGCCTGGGAGAAGGACCTGGCAGCCAACTCCCAAAAAACCATCAGTCATTGAAAACCCTGTGAACAGCAGAGAAGCACTGACAATATTGTTTTGCCTGTTGTACATAGGGTCGCTATGAATTGGATACTGACTCCACGGCACCTAACAACAACAACAACACTGCTGGGCCCTGCATAGAGGCTGGGCCCTTCCGGCCCTTGAGAGGGATTTATTGGAAGCACCAGGTGCCCTGGATCACAAGGCAGGAATGAGGGTCTTGGGGACATGTGGAAACTGAGGCACAGAGACCTGGGCCTTGCTGGCCTCTGGTAAAAGAGGCTAGTCCTGGGCTGGTTCTGTCCCTGGGAAGGTCAGTGGTCATACAGCCTTGCAGCCAGGGACAGACTTGGGTTAGCCGCCCCACCCTTTGCCCCCACATTTCTCTCCATCCCGCAGGACACGTCCACCTTCCCGCCCCGCCCACCCCTGGAGGTCAGAGACAAAGGCAGTTGAGGGAGGACGCATCCTCTGGTTCCTTCCACACAGGGCCACTGCACACCCGTGACCTCCCTCCTGTGGAGGCCACGCCGGCCCTGGGGCCCTCCACATGGCCCCACTTGGCAGAGGAAGCACTTCGTTGGGCCACGGCCAGCCTGGGGTCTGCAGGACCCCTTGAGGCGCCTGACACACCGTCCACACCTGTGTAAACAGACCCCTTGCCACATTGTCCACGCACCTTCCCCGGGGAGCATCCATCTGTTTCCTGCTGGGGCCATAATACAGATGTTTGCAGGTGCCGCCCCTCCACACGCCTGGAGACACCTGGCCGCCCGCCAGGCCCTGGCCTGCACCCCACCATGGGCAGATGCTCCCCTCCAGCTCCCTCCTCCTGGCAGGCTGGGACGGCCTGGGCTGCAGGAAGGGACCGAGCACGTCTACCCTGGCCCCCGGCCACCTAAGGAATGCAGGCGGCCCTCAGGGACCCCCCAGGCGGCTGTCTGTCTCCAGCACTGGCCTGGAGTCAACAGCCCATGATAACAGTGGGGCTGGGGTAAGAGAGCACTGAGCGGGGAGTCTGGGTCCCCCACTCTGCCCCACACTGGCCACGGGCCATCAGGCAAGACTCTTCCACTTTTTGTGCCTCAGTTTCTTCATCCGCACCATGGGAAGGCAGCCTGCTGGCCTGGAGGACTGTTTAAGAGGCCAGGTAAGAATGGTCTGGCCTGATGCCAAGTGCCACTTCATGGCCTCCTTAATGAGCCAAGACCGTCATGCCCCCATTTTACAATGGAGGAAACTGAGGCTCAGGGGTGCAAGGCCACAGGGCTGGAGAGAGGACAAGGGTAAAGCAAATCTGGGCCTTGGCTTCCAGAACATTCTGTCCTGATTTCCCACCCACATCCCGGGCCACCTTATCTGTCACCTCCTGGTTCCTTCTTATTCCCTCAGGCTTGGCCCCTGGGCCCCTTCCATTCCCTGTTGACTCTCAATCTCAAATCAGCCTTTTCTCAGACCTTTGTGACCCTGACATCATGTCCTAGCCCAGGGACAAATAAACCCTGGGACTCCAGCTCAGATAATGGAAGCAAGTGTTGGGAACCCACACCTGTGCCTTTGGGATTGTGATGCCCTGAAACAGCATCTACCCTGAGCAGGTTCACCTCCCTGCTGACCACAAGCCAGTCTATAGATTTCCCTACCCAACCGTGGGTCTTGGCCGGAAAATACAGAGCGTGCCCTTAGTATCTTCTAGGAGCCGTCCGAAGCGCAGACCCTCAGGCCTGCCCCCAATCTCCTGGACAGAACCTGCGTTCTCTCAAGATTCCCAAGGCACTCGTGCACATGCTAACATTAAAGAGGGGCTGGCCTAAGGGACCTCGTCCAGACAAATAGCTTTCCATGCCTTTTGGATGCTGACACCTCCTGACTTTGTGTCTGTGCCCAGTTTTCCCCGGCTGCGGGCCCCTGAATGTCTCAGACTTCATATGCCTGATCCGCAAACTGCTCTACCTCTGTCTCTGTAAGGAATAGGAATAAGGATAGAAATGATTGTAATAGGAATAGAAGTAAATAATGAGAGAAACTGTGTGTAAGACATGAAGTGTGAAATGCCGTGACACCCCATAAGATGAAGTCCCCCTGGGACTGCCCCGGGGAGAGTGACCTGTGTGCATGAGAGTGATAAGGATAGACTCCTGGCACCCGATAACCACACGGCACAATGATGTCCATGCAAGATAACCAGATGGAGCACAGACTCCACACTGAACTGTATAAGAAGAGAAGAGACCTGACAGCAGGCGGGCTCCTCAACTCGAAGCGATGACTGCCATCACGTCACGCTGAGCCCCCCACCAACAGAGGAACCGTTGCCACGTCGCCACCATCTCCTTGCCGTGAGAGAAAGGATATTGGGACGGAAGGCCGAGGACACCCCTCGACCGGACAGATCGCGAGGCTTACCTGCGTCATCAGGTGCGACTACAGAGGTGCCAGGTATCGGTGTGCCAGGGTGAATGTGTGTGTGAACTAACCCTGTGTGTAACAATAAAGGTTTCCTGCCAGTGACAATATCTGGTCCTCTTATTCCCAGCCTCACCTTAAGTGAGGGAGAGATTCTATCTTCATATCTCTCGCTTAGCTCCACCCCCATTTCTCGCTGGAGACAGTCTCCCACCTCAGACCTTCTCATCGCACGAGCCCCACAGTGGACCTTAACGCTTTTTCACAATCCTCATCCAAGCCACAAGCAAACCCTGGCAAGTCCTCCCTCCAGCCCCCAGGTTTTGCAGAATGAGGCGACTTCTCTCCACCCATGGCCACTGTGCTCTGGGAGTGTCCTAGCCACCGCCTCACTGAGCTCTACTCACGTAGTCCCTCACCCCAAGCCTTCTGCACGCTGTGGAAGGAGCCTGTGGGAGCCAAGTCAGATTCCCTCCCTGCTCTGCCAACGCCCTTCGCCGGCAAAGGCTCCCTCAGAGGAAAAGCCAGAGCCCCTGGGCGGATGAACTCCTGCCCCTCTTCAGCCTCACCTTCTCCTCACTCCTCGCTTGCTGTACTCCAGCCCCCTGGCTCCTTGCTGTTCCTGGAACGTGCCAAGCACATGGAGTCCTGGCCTGCTCTGGGGCCTCAGTTTCCCATTCTATGAACTCAGAACCCTTATGACTGAGAGGCTCTGGAGGCCTGGACTGGGGAACCCTCTGCCTCCCTGGTGGCCCTCCTAGGTTCTTCCGACATAAAGGTGTGGGTTTCGGCAGGAAGGCCAACATCACCCTGGATGCGGAGGCAGTAGGTCCCAGGCCCTTCTTTGGGGAAAGAGAGGATTCCTGCCCTTCTCGTTCAGGACCCCCACCTCCAGGAGCAGCTGTATTCTTGGGGACTCATCCCTCTCTTCAGAGACCCTATCCCTGGGCCTTTGCACATGCTCTTTCCACTCCCTGAAACACTGCCCCTAAGTTCCCCAGGGCTGACGCACGGGCATTTTTTTTTTTTTTTCTTTTCTCTCTCCCTTTCTAGCATTGAAGGGCAAGGGCTGTGGTGTTGTCTTGTTTTGTTTTGTTTTGTTTGGTACTGGGGTTTGAACCCAGGGCCTTGCGCTTGCATGTTCTTCAAGTGCTGGACCACTGAGCTGCACCCCCAGCCCAATTCTTTTTTACTTTTTTTTTTTTGAGACAGAGTCTCGCTAAGTTATGCAGACTGTCTCTGGTCTCGAACGTGCGATCCTCCTGTCTCCGCTTCCCAAACCACTGGGATTACAGGCGTGTGCCACCGCGCCCAGCCCGGGCTGTGGTTTTTCACTGCTGAATCTCCACCATGTGGCATGGCCTCGTCACCAGGCTGACAGTGCCAGGTTTCTGAGTCCCTGGGTTGTGGCTTTGGGGGGGCATCTGAGCCCAGGGATAGGGTCTCTGAAGAGGGGGATGAGTCACCAAGAATACAGGTGGTCCTGAGCAGGGCGTAGTGGTGCACACCTATAATCCCAGCGGCTGGGGAGGCGGAGGCAGGAGGATCACAAGTTGGAGACCAGAGGCAGTCTGTGTAATTTAGCGAGACTCTGTCTCAAAAAGTAAAAAAATGGGCTGAGGATGCAGCTCAGTGGTGCAGCACTTGCAGAGCATGCAAGCGCAAGGCCCTGGGTTCAACCCTTAGTACGGCAAAAAAAAAAAAAAAAAGAAAGAAAACAGCTGGTCCTGGAGGTGGAGGTCCTGAACTAGAAGGGCAGGAATCCTCTCTTTCCCCAAAGAAGGGCCTGGGACCTACTGCCTCCGAATCCTGGGCAATGTTGGCCTTCCTGCCGAAACCCATACCTTGACATTGGAAGAACCTACGAGGGCCACCAAGTAGGCAGAGGGTTCCCCGGTCCAGGCCTCCAGAACCTCTCAGTCATAAGTGTTCTGAGTTCATAGAATGGGAAACTGAGGCCCCAGAGCAGGCCAGGACTCCATGAACCTGCCCTAGAACCCCAGGGAGGGGACAGACGCAGGAAAGGCAGTCAGAGTCCAGCTGCTATGTGACCTGGGCCTGTCTGGGCCTGCTTCCCCCACCAGGGAGCCCTGTGCTCACAGGCTGCGCATGTCCAGCAGGGCTCCGGCCCCCGCCCCTCCCGAGCCCCCCATTGCGGAGCCGCCAGGCCTTCCTGTTTACTCGAGGCCCCTCTCGCGGCTGGGAGGCGACAGCCTTGGCCTCTTCTGCTCCCTGCTTCCTTCCTCTCCCACTTCAGCGCCTCCAGCCCAGGCCCTCGGGGGCCCCCGAGGCCAAGACACGGAGGTGCAGTCCAGTGGGGCATCTGAGGCCACAGCCCCAGCCAGGCCTGCCCTTTCGCACTCCCTGTCCGAGGCACGAAGTTTATAGAGGCATTCATCGCCCTGGCTGCTTAGAATGTTCTCGCACCTTGGAGTAAGCCGCTGCCTGGGGTGTCCCTAGAGACGGGAAAAGCCTGACGGCCCAGATGACCTTCTCAGACCCAATGTCCACCATGCCCACCATGCCGACCACAGTCCAACAGTGGAGCACGTGTACACGCAGACCCTAGAGAAGCCCCCCAGATCCCACTTCCCTCTGGCCCTTCTGACGTCCTCTGACGTGTAGGCTTTCTCTGAGCCACCCATGGACCAGCGGCCTGGGTATTGCCACCTAACTCTGACCTGCTGAATGCCTATCAGGTTTTTAACAAGCCCCTGGAAGTCTGTGTGTGCAGCTGAGCCAGAAGCCCTGCAGGTTGGAAATTTCTGGCTGGTTTTAAACCCTCTGTGAGTCTCACCTATGATGCCTTCTTGTTCCAAAGGGTTAATGTGAACCCATGAAGCCTTTACCACTGGCCGCTGGTTTACAGGAACGGCAGAGGAGGGAGGGGACGTTAACTGACTGTGGGAGGAGCAGGATCCATCCCCAGCGGCACCAAAAAAAAAAAAAAAAAGAAAAGAAAGAAAGAAAGAAAGAAAGAAGAGAAAAGAAAAAGGAAAAGAAAAAGAAAGAAAGAAATAAAGAAAGAAGAGAGAGAAGCTGGGCGCAGTGGGGCATGCCTGTAATCCCAGTGGATCGGGAGGCTGAGGCAGGAGGATCACAAGTTCGAGACCAAAGGCAGTCTGCGTAACTTAGCGAGAACTTGTCTCAAAAAAAAAAAAAACAAAAAAACAAACAGTGAAAACTGGGCTGAGGGTGCAGCTCAGTGGTCCAGCACTTGCAGAGCATGCAGGTTCGAGGCCCTGGGTTCAACCCCCAGTACCACAGAAAAAAAAAAGAAAGAAAGAAGAGAGAGACAGAGAGACAGAGAGACAGAGAGACAGAAAGACGGAGAGGAGGGAGGAGGGAGTCAGATTCGCCCAACATCACAACCATAGGCAACCAAATGCAATGTGTGGCCCTGATTGCATCCTGGTTTCAATAAATCAGTGGCAAAACACATTTTAGACCGAGTGTGCTGGCTCTTGGAGTTTAGCTCAGCTGGTAGAGTGCTTGCTTCGTATGCTCTAAGGCCCTGAGTTGGATCCCTAGCACCACAAAAATAAGAAAAGGACCTGGTAGCCCACTCTTGAAAACAATAAGCCATTGAAAACCCTAGGAATAGCAGAGGTGTTTTGTTCTGTCGTACATAGGGTCACTAAGAGTCGGACCCAAGTCGACAGCACCTAACAACAACAGTGGTGGTGTAGGCCTGGAATCTCAGCACTTGGGAGGCTGAGGCAGGAGGATCGAGAGTTGGAGGCCAACCTGGGCTACATAGTGAGACCCTGTCTATATCCCCTGCCTGAGGCCTCAGTCCTCCCCGTACCCAACAGGTCTTCTCCACCGCTGAGACTCTGCGGAGCTGTCTTTTGCCCTGCCATGCTCTGTTCTGAGTGGACCTCCTAGGTGTCTTCAAGGCCCTCCTCCAAAGCTCTGCCTCAAGGAGCCTCCGCCCCTAGGTCCCCTCTGAGCTGGGCCCTGCCTGGCTCCCAGCACTGGTTGTCTTGAGTAGCTGTGATGGAATGCTGTGAACACAAGTTTCCCCTGCACTGGGAGCCACATCCCAGTGGCCTGGGGGCCGTGAGCCTCCGTCTGGCCAGCGTAGTAGGTACTCCAGAAATGTTTGCTGAATGAATGACATGCACGAAGGAAACTCTCAAAGGAAGGCTTACAGTGGCAAAGAGGGAGCAAAGAGAACATGTGGGTGCCCGACTGGACAGGTGCAAACTGAGGGGTGGGAGGGCCCAGGGCGATCTGCGGCTCCTGAGCTTTCCCCAGGCCGGGGAGACAGACAGAGGACCTGCTGCAGAGGTCTTCACCCAGAAACCCTAGGGCACCTGAAGCCCCGCCCCTGGCGATGCCTTCCTCTCCCCTCCCCATCCTACCATCCCTCTGGTTCCCGTTCTTCTCTCAATACACTCGCTTTTTATAACTTAAATACATTTATTTTGAAGGAAAGTTTAAATAGCCAATGTCAATGGAGAAGCAGCCCCACCGGCCGGACACAGGGTGGGCCACACAATGAGCGCAATCAGCCCCAAGAGCCAGTGTCCTTTGGGGCAGGGGTGGCCGCTGAACCCTCTTGGCCTGGGAGGGAACCCCGCTGGGGTTGGAACAGGTGTTGAGAACAGGTGAGCACCAAATTGAGCTTTCCCCGATGACAGAGGGGGAAGGGAGGAGAGGAGCTGGCTGTCCCGGGGAACCCTGGGTGTCCCCCAGCAAGTTCTGGCTCTGCACGCTTGGGCCAGGCTTCCCTGGGCCTGCTGGAGTCACTGACCCCCCACAACCCCCATTCAGTATGTTCTTGTCCTAACCTTAAGGCGCAATGGGGGGTGTCGTTGACTGTGTTTTCTATTTGGGGGTGGTTGGGACTTGGGCAGGGCCACACAAGGGAAGTCCTTCAGGTCGCCCCTCTAGGGGGCACTCTGAGCTTCATTCCCCCCCCCCCCAGTTCAGTCTTGGGCCTCATGCAGACTCTTGGAACCCCTGCCACCAAGGGGGCCAGTCCGCTGGTGTGTGTACCCCAATAGCCTATGGCCTCCCTGCCTGCCGCAACCCAGGTCCTCAAGGCTCAGCTGGAGAAAACAGGCTCAGAGAGTCAAGGGGTCGGGGCCACTGCTGCACAGAAAGGATGCGGAGGAACCCAGTGCTACCTGGACACGAGACCCCAAGAGCAAGGACCCCAGCCTTTCCGTGGCCAGGGTCCCCCAGGCCTGACACGCCCTGGGTGAGGAGGGTGTGGGGCTCCCACCAGAGCTGGAGGGGGGTGACCCAGAGCCAAAGGGCCCGGCAGGAGCCGAGGGTGAGGAGCTGGTGACTCAGGCAGCAGGGACGCAGCAGTGTGAATCAACTCCGACTGGAGGCAAAGAAAGAGGAGTAAAGGCCAATGTCCTTGGAAATTTCTTTAGTGCGCAGCTGTCCGTGAAACAGGATAAAGTGGCTTCCTTTGTCTGTGCGCAGCCGGGCAGGGTGGAGGCGCTGGGCTTGGGCCAGGGTGGCCTCGAGTCAGGGCAGGGGTGGGGCCGGCGTGGAGCTGGGGAAGGGCTCGGTGTGGCTACTTCAGGGCGTCCAGGTGGGTGCACACCTGGGAGAAGACGCTGTCCACGGAGCCTTCGGCGTTGACCTGCAGGAAGACGGGCTGTGAGGGCCAGGATGCCGCGGCGGGGGCCAACCTCCTCCAGGGCCCGCGGTGCCGGCCAGTGGGGAAAGCAGGCGCAGGGAGGGAGGCTGGCCGGAGGTCCCACCTTGCGCACGATGCCCCGCTTCTCATAGAAGGCGATGACAGGCTCCGTGGCTTTGTAATAGGTCTCCAGCCGTTTCTTGATGGTCTCTTCATTGTCATCCACGCGGCCACTGGTCTCTCCGCGCTTCAGGAGCCGCTGGGTCATGGTCTCGGGGCCAGCATCCACGTACAGTAGCAGCGTGGGCTGTCCGATCTGCAGGTTGGGAGCCGTGTCACAGGGATCTGCTCCTGCCCGTCTTCCCGCCCTTGAGGCCATCTATGAAACCCACCCAGACCTACAATCCCTTCTGCAAGGCAGCCTGAGGGGTCTCCTTAAACCCAATCTCCCCGTCAGTCTCCTGCTCTAACCTCTCCCATGGCTCCCCAGTGCCCTGGTTAGAAAGCCCAGAGTCCTTCCCAGATTTCATAGGCCCACATGGTCAGGCTGGGCCCTCTCCACCCGGTCCTGCCCTCCTTGCTTTGGCCACATGGATTTGCTGGACACTCATCACTCTGCTTCCCAGGCTAGCCCTGCACGGTCCCCTCTGCTAGGAGCCCACAAGCTCAAGTCTAAACGCCCCTTAAGGCAGTCTCGAGCTTCAGCTAAAATCTCACTCCTCCAGGGTGGTGTGCAGGTGCCACCCCATCACCCCTGGTCCCAAATGTGCTCTTCCAGCCCCCTTTATTTCCCTTCCCTCCAGGGCCTGAGATTATTTATTCAGTGACCTTCTCCTAGCCAGGACAGGAGCCCCCAGGGCTGGATAAGGACTTGGCAACGGAATGAGGGGCAGGGATAAGGGCTGCCGAGTGCTGGGGTTCTGGGCAATGTCACTGTGTCATAGGAAGGAGCAGGTCATCACAGGGATGGCCTGGAAGGGGGAAAGGAATAAGACCTCACAGAGCTTGCCCTCAAGTGGGCCACCGGTGCCCCTTGGAAGTGTCCCCTGCCCACATTGGAGTGGGAGATGGAAGCCTTTTCCTGTCCTGACCACAAGTCCCTGAGAGCCGTGAGCCTGTCTCTCGGTCACCACCAGCTCCCCAGGCCTGGCGCAGCATGGGCTGGGTAGCTGGGCCGGGACTTTCACAAGCCATCAAGGCCCTTCCAGCCCCCCACCCCTCACCTGGCCAGTCCCCACAGGCTCTGGGCAGCTGTCGCCCAGATCCCTTGCCTGGTCCCCTGGGTGCTGCCTGTCAGCGAGGGCTTGGCGGTGGAAGCCTGACCTCCAGCGCCTCCCCTGAGGCTCCCCGTGTCTCTGTCCAGCCAGGGACCTGGCCGGCTGCTAGTGCTCGCTGAGCCTCAGTTTCGAGGGCTGTAACCCCCATCCTGGCCCTCCTCCCTGCTTCCTGGGGGGGTCAAAGGTTCTGGGGGACAGCGTTGGCTGCTTTCAGGGAGAGGAGGTCCTGCCATCTGATGACCCCAGACAGCCCACCAGGTCCTTCTCTCTCTCTCTCTCTCTCTCTCTCTCTCTCTTTTTTTTTTTTTTTCAGTACTGAGGGTTGAGCCCAGGGCCTTGCACTTGCATACGCTGCAAGTGCTGGACCACTGAGCTGCTCCCCCACCCCCCAGCCCATTGTTTTAGTTTTTGAGACAGGGTCTCGCTAAATTATACAGACTGCCTCTGGTCTCGAACTTACGATCCTCCTGTCTCTGTCTCCCAAGCTGTTGGGATTACAGGTGTGTGCCACTGCGCCCGGCTTAGGTCTTGCTCTCTTACGGAAGACCATGCATGGCAAAGGCCGGGCCTGGACTCAACCCCAGGCCACACCTGTCCATCAGCCCTCAGTGCTGAGCCGCTGGCTTAGCTGAGTCCCCTGGGCCACACACAGTGCGTCCCTAACACACGCAGGGTAGAGATGGCAACTCTGAGGGCAGCTGAGCCTCCTGGCAGGGTGTCCTTGGCGGAAGTCTCAGTTTCCCCAGCAGGACAATGGGCATTTAGCGTGGGGAGTGGGCACCGGGCACTGCCCACCCCAGGCCAGCTCTGGACTCTTTAACCAGGTAGAGCGGCCGTACACCAGGCCCATCCCGCCTCCTTCCTCGAAGCCCTGGCGCCCCCTGCTGTCAAGAGCTGAGATCAGCTGCCCGGACTCCAGAGGCACTGCAAGGCCCTGCCTTGAGCCTGTCACCCTCAGCAGTGCCCACAGCCACCGCAGGAAGAATAGGGGCTTTCATTAACCCCCTTGATGAGGCCCTAAGGGTCACCGGCAACTTCACATAGCTGGTGTGGGGTCCAGGACAGGCTGTGTGTCAGGGATGACTGGCATTTGACCACATGGGCCATGGCCTCCTACTCTGAAGGAAGCCTGACTTACCCCCATTTCACAGATAGGGAAACTGAGGCCCAGAGAAGAGCAGATCCTCCCTTGGGGTCTTGCAGACACTCAGAGGTGAGGAAATACATCTCCTCGTCTGCATATGTCTGTGAGGAGGCCCCACCCTGTGGCCTGGGGGCCTGGTGGGCACCTGTCCTAGAAAGCTGAGCACCAGCGCCCTCAAGGCCTGCTCTTTCCAGCCAGGTTGCCTGGCGCCCCAGGAGGTAGACCAAAGCCCCTTCCCAGCACTGGAGGCAGCAGGCAGGCCCATACCTCCCTCTCCCATGTCATCCCAGGTTGCCCCACCCCCATACTTGTTCTGTGCACGCTAGCCTTCCCCCTCCAACTTGCCCATACTGCTGCCTGCCCCTCTGACCGTATTGAAATTCTCGTGCTTTCCTGAAGGCAGCTGTGGTCTGCCTCCCCAGTTTTGCAGATGGGAAACTGAGGTTCAGAGAGTGAAAGGATAAAGCCAAAGTCTCAAGAGGTTGAGCTGAAACCTGAGCCCAGGTTTGTGCACTCCCGGTCTGATGCGTCCCCTTCTTCTAACCTTTCCTTTAGACCGCTAAGAAGGCCTGCGGAAAGCCCTTCCGGTCTCCTGCTCCCCTGCACCCCTCCGCCTCTCCCTCTGCTGCAGCCCCGCCCCGGCCCCACACACAGGACGCCTGGCTCACCCTCCGTTCAAACTCTTCGCCCTGCTGCACCTCCCGCGGGTAGCCGTCAATCAAGAAGCCTTTGGAAGAATCCATTTTGGCCACCATGGCGTCTCGGAGCATGTCCAGCACAGTTTCCTGTGGACGCAGCACAGGAGGAAGGACCCTGAGCCCTTTTCCCCACCCCTTCGGGGGTCCCAGCTTGGGCTCCCCCACCTGAGTTGCCCGCTCCCCTTGAGCGCATGCGTCCTAGCTAGCCTCTCCCCTTCCACCAGGAGGATGTGGTGGAATGAATGGTTTGCTCTGCACTGAGCTCCCTGGCGGCCAGGGCCCTCCTTGGACCAGAGCAGATCAGGACTTCTCTGCCCTGGAAGCTCAGGGTCTCAGGAGACCGAGAATCACACGGCTGGATTGTGTTTCCCAGTATGGCACAGGTTTTATGGGCAAAAGAGGGGACTACTGAGGTATAAAATGGGGGGGGGGTCTTAGCCCAAATCTGGGGAGTTGAGGAGGTCTGAAAGCTGAAGGGGGAAAGATCATTCCAGGCAGGAAATGTGGATGGTGTGAGGGAACAAAAAGGTCAAAGTAGTGGAGGACAGAGAGTGGGAGGCAGGGAGGCATCCTGCAGGGTCTTAAGAGCTTCTGGAAAGAATATTCTGCAAGGGGCAATAGGGAGCCACAGAAGGGTTTGGAGCCAGGTAGGGCCACGGTCAGCCTTGCCAGTGTGCCACAGGCTTTGTTGGTTGGGACCCCCTGAGGGCCACCATCCTCCCCTACCCCACCCCCCAGGACCCACTCACCAGTGGCACCAGCTGCCCCTTCTCCATGATTTCCGACAGCTTCTTGCCCCTGTCCGAGCCCGAGCTGACCTCGGCCCGCAGGAGGTCCCCCGTGGAGAGGTGGGTGTAGCCATACTTCTGCACAATCTTCTCACACTGAGTGCCCTTCCCCGAGCCAGGCCCACCTGCAATCGTAGCGCCCACCATTCAGAAACCAAGAAATGGCCCCAGGAGGCCGAAGGAGGCCGTGGTTCCCCAGTGGGGGGAAGGCAGAGCTAAGGCGCAGTCCCAGGCCGGGTTCCCAGGGCACCTATAGGGCACCTAAGCAGACCCCCTCCCCGCCGCTCCCCACTTCCCCACCACCCATCTGCCTGCAACTCACCCACCACAAAGATGATCTTGGTCTTCTTCAGCTTCTCTGTGGAGAGAACCAGGGGGCAGGGAGTCACAGGCCAGCAGACAGCCAGAGGCCACTCTGCGGCCCAGGCCTGAGCGAGCAGGGATGGGCATGAGAGCCAGGGCTTGGGAGGCGTCAGGGAGGAGAGGGCATTCTGGGGCGAGGGAGCGGCAGAGCTAAGGAGCTGGGGTGTCAACTGCCTCCCTGTGTGGGGCTGTGCTGCAGGGGCTAGTCACCTCTGGCCCTCCTGTCTTCCTCTTCTCGGGGGTCGTAGTTGTCGCTGGATGGACTGCAGCCCATGGTTCTGTTCTCTTGCGTCCCCTTCCCTCCCCCTCCCAGGCCTGGCCCTGCCCATGGCCCGCCTGCCCTAGCCGTGCTCCTCTGAAGTTGGCAACCACAACATATGTTGCCATGGACACGGTTGCCAGGGAGGAAGGCTGCGGTGGGCAACTGGAACTCTTGCCCTGGCAGGGAGGTGAGCTTCCTTTCCAGACCCCGCCTCCTTAGAACTCAGAGCCCGGACTCGGGTACAGCTTAGTCGGACCACGTTTGCCTCGAGTGTGTGAGACCCTGGGTTCTATCGCTAGTGCTACAAAGAGAATTTCCGGCCCACTGGGCAGAGAGAAACTGAGGCCTCGAGAGAGGGGGGTCTGCTCAAAGGGTGACAGAACCCAAACTGGAACCCAGGGCCCTCTCCTGGACTTCCAGGCCTTCCCCCCCATCCTTGGGGAGACAGAAGGCCAGGCCATAGCCCACCTATGTGTCTGCGCTATCTATTCGCTGCCCCCAGCCGGGAAGAGGTGGGCTTAGCAGCTACGGGGTCCTCCCAGCCACAAGGCTGGGGCCTAGTTGACCGTCAGAATCATGGCTTCTCCTTTGGTGAAGGGCACAGCCTGGGGCTGGGGGAAGGGCACATAGACGTTCAGAGCTGGGGCAGAAGGGTGGCCACGGTCTTCAGGCAGCAGCAGGCCCCAGGCCCACTGGGCTCCTTTAAGAGCCGTCTCGGCTGAGGCCCAGCGCCAGGCACTAGGAGGAAGATTCTGCCAGAAGCTGGGCCCAGCCCATTCTGGGCTCTCTGCCCGTCCCATGTCTCCCTCTAGGTCCCCGCGCATAGGAGCCAGGAGAACCCATGACATCCTCAAGGCCGAGGCTTCTGGGGGAAACTGAGTCCCAGAAAGGGGCAGGAGCCTGCCTGTCCTCACTAGGCTTGGCAGCTGGAGGGGCCCTGGAGCCTCTCCATGGGAGTGGTCCCCACCCTTTTGGGAAAGAGGCAGACACTTGCCTCTATAAATACCAGTGTGGGAGGTGAGCTCCGGGGCCCCCAGAAAGCTTTGGAGGACTCCATGCTTCTAAAATTAACCTGGAGCTGGCGCAGCCTGGGAGAGGCCAGGGGGAGATGCTGGAGGCTCCCGGGCAGGTCCTCCCTGGCAGCCCCACAGCCGCCTCCAACCCTCCCCCACTGTCTCCCCGAGAGCACGCTCCCGTAACAGGTGGGCGCCCCGAGGCCCAGGCAACAGCAGGCGAAGAGGGGGGCCTCATACCTTCCATCCTGCCAGGGTCCCGGGAGCCGGGTCAGCACTCTGCAAGACAAGGCCCAGGTCGGGGTGAAGGACTGTCTTCCCACCCTGACTCAGCTTCAGCCGAGCCACACCCACGGCAGCACAGGTGTGTGCCAGGCCCCGACACGCAGGCAGGAGGCACAGGGACAGCTGGGAGCAGGGAGGCCCAGGAGGCTGGGTGACCTTGGCAAAATCACTTTCCTCCCTGGCTCCTGAGGTTGCCTCACTTGGCCCAGGGGTGCAGGGACCCCTGTCCAGTCTACCTGGGCCTGCCGGAGCGACCAGGTGGAGGCCACACGGAGGGGTGAGTTCAGCAGCCCCTTGCAACTCCCAGAAATGGCCCAGAAGCCGTGCGCTGCCCGTGCAACAGCCCAGATGCCATGACAACGCTCCCCAGGGCAGAGGGAGGTGGGCAGGAGCTATGGGAGATCTGTGCGACCTTGTCTGGCACCTGTTGGGTCTGGAGGATGCACTAAGTCATGTAGAGCCCCAGGGGTACGCTCAGGGGCACAGCCCTTTCCAGCTTTGTGTGTGTGTGTGTGTGTGTGTGTGTGTGTGTGTGTGTGTGTGTGTGTCACTGGGGGTTGAACCCAGGGCCTCGCACCTGCATGCTCTGCAAGTGCTGGACCACTGAGCTGCACCCTCAGCCCATTTTCTTACTTTTTGAGACAGGGTCTCGCTAAGTTACCCAGACTGCCTCTGGTCTCAAACTTGCGATCCTCCTGCCTCTGCCTCCCAAGCTGCTGGGATGACAGGCGTGGGCCACCTCGCCCGGCTCCCTTTCCAGCTTTTAAAGTGAGAGGCCCAGATCCTGGCCTAGGCGGGCCCATCACCCCGTGAGGACCTTGCCTCGCCAGCCAGTCCTCGCTGCTACTCCACTCAGCTTCCACAGCCCACCCCCAGCCTCTTCAAAACTGCCGTTTCCTTACTTCCCACCCACCCCAAGGCCCCAGCCACCATCAGCGCCACTCCTGCCTTGGCCCTCCACCCTCAGCGGTATCTTCCCAATCCCTCCTCCGCCCTACACACCCTTGTCCCAATCTCCATGTCCCCTTTCCTCGTTCAGAGCCACTGTCCTGCCTCCACTTGGCCTCCTGGACTCCATACCTCATGGGGCAACAGGCGGGATTTTCCCTGACAAGTGTCACACCACATCACCTGCTTGCTTTCAATCTTCCATGAGGGGCCCCTTGGCTTAGACAAAGCCTGAACCCCTCAACATAGCTAACAGGTCCCTGCCGGTCTGGCCCCTGACATCCTCTGCGACTTTATCGGATGCCACTCATCTGCTTGCTGTTGTTGTTATTAGGTGCCATCAAGTCATGTCCAATGCATAGCGACCCTCATAGGGTTCTCAATGGCTGATTGTTTGGGGATTTGCCTCGGGAGTGGATTGCCACATCCTTCTCCCAATTTTACAGTGCTGGGAATTGAACTCAGGATGTGAGAGACTGCAGAGCAGGATATCAGAGACTCTACCAACTGAGCTAAATCCCAGCCCAATCATCTGCTTAGAGCTCCTGTCCAGTCTACCTGGGCCTGCCAGAGCTCCTGACGCTTGTACCCAACACTTGGATCTTCTGCTGATTACTATTGTTTAGGCCTCAGCTCAGGTGTCACCTCCTTCAGGAAGCCTTCCTGGATTCTGCCCTATACTCTCACACTAGCAAGTGCTCTCTCTGAAGTTCTGGTGGTGTCATATACAGCACTTCAGACCTGTGTCCTACACCTGATTGGGACAGGCCCCAGGGCTGAGCTCGGAGCTGGGAACTTCATTCCATCCTCGCTGGGGCCTGGAGAGGGGGGAAAACTAGCTCCAGGGTCCTGCTGGGGGTCAAACTCAGGTCTGCATTTTCTGCCGCCCTGGGCCGGCACCTGGACCCGGAGTAGGACCTTCAGCAGCTTCGCTGACGTCCTGCTGCCCAGGGCATGAGTTATAGTCACTCGTCTTGCTGAGTGTGCGGAAGGAGGGGTGGGAGCTGCCAAACACCCTTCCCAGCTGCCCAGGGAAGAAGTCCTGAGAAGTGTCTCCCCGCCCCCCCCCCGGCCCCCTCCTGGTAACCTAAGCCCCTCCGGTCCTCCAGACACCTGCCCCTTCCTTGGTCCAAAATAACCTGGGGCGTGAGGAGGGCCTCCCTGAGGCCAGGGGTCCAGGATGGAGTTGGGTTACCAGCTAAGCACCCGGGCCTTAGAAGGCCCCGGGTCAGGGCCCGGTGACTCCTGACACGGTGGTGTGGGAAGCGAGGCTGGGAGGCACAGCAACGACGCCACACAGAAGCTGAGGCTGGGGCGAAGCCTGGGTCTCCAAGCTGCTCAACCAAGAGCGGCCCTCCCCATGGTCAGCAGTCAGCTGGGGTTCCAGTCTCAACTCTGTCCTCAGCTGTGTGACCTTGGGTGGCCGACATCCCCTCTCTGGCCCGTGCTGCTGCTACTGCTGAAGAGTCCCTGGTGGGCTGCAGCCAGGCCCCACGTGCAGGCCCCAGGGCTCCCGTGGAGCCCCTGCCCTGGGGGGAGGCTGGAGCAGAGCCAAGCAGCCAGGGGCTCCCACTCTTCCAACACTTGAAGTCACGCGACAGTCTCTGAGCACACAGGCTGCTCCTGCCCAGGTCTCTGGGGCAGGGAGCCAGGCCATGCCCCCCGCCCTGGGCCCCAGCTGGGACACACTAAGGGCCCCGATCCTTGGAGCTCTAGGGGTGCCAGCGGGACCAAGGGGTCTGGGAGGCTGGGAGGGGCTGCAACACACACACACTCATACACACACACTCACACACAAACACAAACACACACATTCACACACACACATACTCACACACAAACACACTCACACACACACACACACACACACACACTCACTCAGATCCACAGAGGCACAGACAGTGTGGCACAGAACCCAGACCGAGGGAACTCAGACATGCAGACACGCACGGATCATAACCATGGATACAAACACCAGACACAGTCTGACACAAACACACCCCGCCCTCCCCCAGGTGACGCCTCCCCACCTCCCGCAGAGGCGCCCCCCCCCCCCCAGGGTATCCACACCGGCTGCCCGATGTCGCCCACTGACCTGGGGGAAGGTACCGTGGGCTCTGGGGCTGGTGTGTGCCTTGCCCGTCCTCGCCAGCCGCCTGCAAAGGCAACTATTTATAAGGCTGTCAGCGCAGGGCATGCTGGGAGTCAGCACTCCGCAATGGCAGGGAGGGAGAGGGGGAGGAACGGGGGGAGAGGAGGGAGTGGGGATCGGACAAACAGAGTCCTGATGGAAGCCAGGCCAGCGCCAGAACCCCCACTGGGCTCCCCCAGGGAGCTGTACCTGCACACACCATTTCCCACTCCTCTCTTACCTCCACTGTATCCACATCCCTTCAAGGGGATAAGGCCAAGCTTTCCCCATGACGGATGGGGAAACTGAGGCTCAGAGAGATGCGGTTCTTGGCCCAAGATCCCACAGCGTGGCTGGGTGCAGTGGTGCACGCCTGTAATCCCAGTGACTCAGGAGGAGGAGGCAGGAGGATCGCAGATTTGAGGCCAGAGGCAGCCTGAGTAATTTGGTGAGACCTCAACTCAAAAATAAAAAATAAAAAATGGGCTGGGGGCGAGGCTCAGTGGCAGAGTGCTTGCAAAGCATGAGTGAGGTCCTGGCTTCAACACCTTGGAATGGGGGGGGGGAATGCCACAGTGTGTGGGTGGCAGAGGGAGGGCGAACATGACATGGACTTGGGGCTCTGGGGCTGCAGACACCCTGCTGCTCCTTAGACCCTGCCCAGAGATTACAGCGGAGACCCCCCTGGGGTTCCTCCTCCTCCATTGGGAGGGGACTCTGTGAGCTCCTCTGGGACTAAAATTCTGGGGACCCCAAAGATCGGTGATTGGGTAGATTGTAAAAAGCCAGCCCTGCCCCAGGGGAGCTGCCAGGAATCTCCCAATGAGTGAGCCCTGGGATGAGGGGCGTTCAGAGCGCTGTGGGTACCCAGGTGGGGACTGCCGACCCTCCCCCCATTCCTGATCCCCTGTGTGCCAGCCCTGGGCAGAGCCGCAAATTCTAGCTGCATCTGAGGATCCTTAAGCACAGAGGTGGAATGTGAGGCTGCTTGAAGTTCCCTGGTGGAAAGCCACCTATTTATTCTGCATTTTGCAGGGCAACTGGCTCGGAGTAGTAGGTGCTCAGTAGTGCAGCAGGGCAGAGATGGGAGCCCAGGACCATCCATGTTCAGAACTCATGCATCTGACAACCAGACCAATGGGACCTTGAAGGCAGCAGCTCCAGATGGCAGGTGGGCTGAAGGTGGAATTTGCACAGGCTACGGACAGAGTCACAGAAGGTGTCTGAACAAGCCAAGGAGACCACCGGGAGAGCAAGAGCACCTTAGGTGGTCTTGCCTCAGCAACAGCAGCATCCAGGACTCCAGGAGGTCCCAGTCTCCGCCCTGTTTGCCCCCTGTGACATCAGACGAGTCCTTACTGCTTGGAACCTAGGTTCCCCTGTCTGTGGGAGGCTGGATGCAGCGAATCAGCCTTGCAGTGGAAGTGGTTTAAAAGGCCCTCTCAGGGCCGCACGTGGGTGGGTGTGTGCATTGGCACGACCTACAGGGAAAGCAAATTGATGATGTAATCAAACTGCCACGGCGCCTTTTACTTTTAGAGATCCATTTCAAGGAAGCCCTGCACAAAATTCATACAGGAAAGTTTCCTAGCGCCGGCAGGATTGACCGGGATGATCAGCCAGGGCAGGTGGTGACTGCTGCGGGGTCTGCATGAGAAAGGAAGCCTGATGGTTCCTGGCTGCTGGTTGCCACAGGAAGCCCCCAGACACGCGCTGCCTTAGGGAGAAACAGGCAGGAAGCCCACCTGCCTGGGTCTGATCCCGTCTGCATAGAATTACTCTACACGTGTGTATGTGTAAAATCTATTCCCTGACTTTTTTGTTTGTTTGTTTTAACTCCTGCAAAGTGAAAATCATGTTTTCTCACTATCAAAACGAAGCATCTTAGAGCCAAAGGAACACAGGCCAACTGAGCAGGGCCAGCGTGTGCCTTGGACTGCCCGAGGGCGGTGGGGCGAGGCTTCCCCTTCCTACTGTACATCAACTTCAAGCACGTCTTGCTTTATGTAGAAAAGAATTCTCACTCAGATGAATCTTCAGGACGTTAGGCAAAATAAGACCAGGCAGTCACAAAAAGACGAATATGGCATGGTTCTGCTTATATGAGACATTTAAAGTAATCAAACCCATGGAAAGAGAGACTAGTGGTTGCCGGGGGCTGGGGGAACAGAAAAGGGAGTTCGTGGTTTCATGGAGAAAGAGTTGCAGGTGTGCAAGATACCAAGGTTCTGAAGATCTGCTGGAAAACTGTGTGAAATGGGTAAGATGATAAATCTTATATGTGTTTTTAATCACAAGTTTTAAAATAAAATACTTTTTAAATTAGAAAAAATGAAGTGCCTGTTTTGTTGTTGTTGTTGTTAGGTGCCGTGGAGTCGAGGCCCACTCATAGCGACCCTCATAGGGTTTTCAATGGCTGACTGTTTCGGGATTGCCTTGGGAGTGGGTTGCCACGTCCTTTTCCCATTTTGTGGTGCTGGGAATCGAACTCAGGACCTCAGAGACTGCAGAGCAGCACTCTACCAACTGAGCTAAATCCCAGCCCAGTACCTGTTTTAATTACTTTATTTGCATATAATTTGTGGATTTCCCACCGATGCTGGGATATTAACGTTTCAGAACCGTATTTCCCAGTCATAACCTAAAGAAGGATAAAAAGGGACAGAGGAGCAAAAAAAACGCAAGGTGGAATTTTAACAGGGAATAAGGGCAATGCCCTCACTTTCTACTTTTTATCCTTTGAATAGTTTATTTTATAACAAAAAATATACCTAAAAGCACGAGCAAATAATAGTCAAACCAGGTTTTCAAACCATTTTAGAAATATGTTGATTCCAGGAAGAATTCCAAGGCTTGAAAACAAACCATGGGTGGAGGAAATGACCCTCCGGCCTCTTAGTTTCTGAGCTGGATCTGCCGGTCTGCCCCGGGAGAGGGGGCTGGGAGTGCAGGGCTGCTCAGGTGGGCCTGGCTGATGGGGCTGGAACCACCAGCATCCAGCAACCAGGATCCTCAGGAAACAGCTGGACAGGAAGCCCAGGGAGGGGCAGACACTGAGTTTGCCACTGGCAGGAGGGGGCAGTGGGAGGCGCCTGCTCTCTGGGCAGGGTTGGGGCTGGGAGTCACTGGGAGATGGGTACCGGTGTGGATGTAGGTGCTGGAGGACCTCGAGTCCCAAATAAGAAGGTGGGTTCGTTTCTGGCCAGTGAGTGAATGGGGAGCCAGAGAAGGCTTCAGAGAAAAGAGGGCCAAGGAGAGGTGGGCTATAGGAGCTAACTTTGGCAATAAGCATTCAGTCTCTGTGACAGGGGTGGGGGAGTCCCACTTGAGGGGATGAGGGGTGGAAGACTAGGCCCTGGGGCCTCCTGTTCAGTATCTGTCATCAAAGTCCCACCTCCTGATGCTCAACTGAACTTCCTAGGATCTACTCAGCCACTGACCCCCTCACCTCGCTGTGACGCCTCCTTGTGGACTCCTCTTCCTACCGCCGTGGGCAGGCAGAAGAGCCACAGTGCTCTGGGAGAATTTCCTCTCAGAAACCTCTATCTGGACCCAGATTCCCAGAAGCCTTTGCACGGAGTTGAACGTGTGCCCTATCTCCAGGCCCACATAAGCCTCTGGGCAACCCACGTGGTGACATTGCCTGGAGTCTCTGCCCCTCCGTTACCCTGGTCACCACCTCCATGGCCATGGCTGGTTGGCCCCTGGGTCCTGCGCCCTCCCAGCCTCCTGCCCAACCTGCTGCCTTCCGGTTGGACTTCTGCAGGCAAGAAGGATCAAGGCTCCGCCACCCGTAGGCCAACATCCTGGCCTTTTGCAATCTGGCCCCAAGAGTCCCATCTCTCACTGCTCCTTGCGGCCACCGCCTTGCTGCTACGAGCAGACCTTTTTGCTCCCCACACTTGGCTTTTGTCCAGGCCATTCCTCTCAGCCGCCACTCCCTCCCTCACCGATGGCACCTAACGTGGTGCGTGCGTGGCCTGTGGCTGCTTAGAGACCACGGGAGAGGAGAGACAAATGCAAGGGCCCTTCTCACCTCCTGGGCCCAGTGGACCACCAGTGCAGCTGGCCTGGAGCCCAGGCAGCTCGCTTCTGTCCCTTGGGAGATCCCAGCAGGCAGCCCGCCCTTGTCTGTCACAGTCCGCCTTTGTTCAGCCTCGTCCCAAGGGCATCTTATCTGCCTGAACAGGCTGTAATCTGCGGAGTCAGGGACCCCTCGCCTCCCGCCAGCCTGGGGAGCCGGCCCTTGTGCTAAGAGGCTGGCAGCCACCCAAGCGGCTGCCCGCGCCACCCCTGGCAGGTCCCCTCCTGCTGGGTCAGGCAGGAAACGTCCCTGCCCTTGGCCCCCAGGCCTGAGTGCTGACCCCTGGCCCCTGAGCTCAGCGGGGTGGTTCCTTGCTCACGGCCCTGGCCTTCGCTTTCCCTTTCCTCGCAGCTGAAATCTGTGGCTGCTGCTGGAGAACTCATGGCGCCTCCAGAACCTGAACTCCTTGAGGCCAGTGTCGGGGCCCGTTTTGCCCTTGAGGCAACTGGGGCTCTCAGAGAGGAAACAACTTGCCAAGGTCATGCAGGAAAAGCCAGGTGGGCTTGGCTTCCCCCACTCCCACACCCTGCACCCTCAGGTCAGAACCCAAGACTCACTGGCAGCTGGAAGAGCTCATGGCCACCCCCTGTATGACCTTCAGGACCCCTCCAGCCGGGACAGACAGCTGAGCTCCATCTAAGACAAAGAACACGGAGTTGGAGCTTCGAGGTGTTTATTCCTGTACAAATCAGTACAAAATGGCCCCCTGTCACCCCCGTGTGCAGCAGTCACAGCTGGCCTCCAGTCCCTCCCGCGCACAGGCTCCCCCTGGAAGTGTTTCCCTTTCAGGCTCTGGAAGGGGGGGGGGCAAACCCCAGAGTCCTATGTCTAATAAAGTGCCTGAGCAAGGGACAGGACCCAGGGGACACAGCTCCTGGCTCCCCACAGCCACCCCAGGTCCCTCCAAGTCCTCGGCATTCCCCAAAGGCTGCTTGTGACCTCAAGAGCCTGGGATCCCCCTTTCTCAGCCCGAAAGGCTCCTCCTCAGGTGGAGACCCCTCCCGCTAGAGGGCAGGAAAGGAGCCCTCAAGAACCAGGCTGCGGGCAGCCGGTCTGAGGAGCTGAGAAAATACTCAAGGTTCATCTGTTCCTGCCGTAAATCCAACCCTGGGGGTTTTTGCACAAAAATACCCTCGAGTTTTCCAGAAGGGGTGGGGACGGGCCCTCCAGGGAGCTGAGCGCCCCACCAAAGGATAGTGGCTGGGAGGACCCAGTCTTAGGAAGAACAGGGTGATTGGTGGAGCAGGCAGGTGGGTCTGCTCCACATTAGACTCCCCCCTCAACACGGGCAGGAGGGCCCAGAGAGGGGCAGGGGCTAGCCCAAGGTCACTGGGGAGACGTCTCCCACCTGTTGGTCCTCCTATCTCCCACAAGCCCACAGATTCTCCGGCCCAGCCTCTGGACAGCTCCGACCCCACCACACACACAATCTCGCTGATGCTGGGAACTGAGGGAGCAATACCAAGTTCCCAGCTCCTTGGGACAGGACCCTATTGTCCCAGCTAAGTAGTGGGTCATTTGTGGTCCATTCCCGGGGCTCTGAACCAAGGCCTCACGGGAAGGACGTGTCCTTAACCTCGCATTGACTCAGAAAGACCCCTATACCCTGATTGACTATGCTCAGACCCTGATTGGGCAAGAAAGACCCCTGACACCCCTGATTAACCACAGAGAATCCCAAATCCCTGATTGGCCAAGAGATACCCCCAGCCCTGATTGGCTGGAGGACACACCCTCATCAAGGCTCTGATTGGCCGGGAGGCACTTCAGCCAGTCTTGATTGGTCAGAAGATGGCCCGTGGCGGAGTAAGAAGCTGGGCCCCAAGCCGCTTCTCCCATGTCCCTCCAGAGGTCCCGCAGGCAAGGTGGCCTAGGTCCAGGAAGGGTGGGAGAAGGTGATGCCGTACAGCTGGGCCCAGGACGAGAAAACCCTCTTCTCGGTGATGAAGCGGTGATGGTTCCCTTTGCGGCTGTGCTCGTTTTGGATGTAGGTGACGCACTCGTCCGGCCCCTTCGGCTCGTAGTAGTGGTACGGCATGTGCTGCAGGCGGGGCCGCTGGCTGGGGCACAGCAGACAGGAGCATCAGGGCAGATGGCGCCCCAGAGGGGACCTTACTCTTTCAGGCTCTCACTTCAAAAGAACCTCAGTGGGAAAAATCCCTGCCCACCCTCGGGCCTCAGTTTCCCCACCTATAAAAATGGGTGTAAGGTGGACTAGGTTTGTGAGCATCAACTTTATTTTTTTTTTTTAATGCAGTTGAACCTTAATTTTTATTTTTAGCGATACTAAGGGTTGAACCCAGGGCCGTGTGCTCACATGCTTTGCAAGTGCTGGACCACTGAGCTGCACCCTCAGCCCTTTTTTTTTTTTTTTTTTTAAATTTTTTGAGACAGGGTCTTGCCAAATTACACAGACTGCCTCTGGTCTCGAACTTGCGATTCTCCTGCCTCTGCCTCCCGTGTTGCTGGGATTATAGGCGTGTGCCACGGCGCACAGCTGAAGCTTTTTCTTTCCCCAAGAGGGCAGCAGTGCAGGGCAGAGGTAAGAACTGTGGGCCCTGGAGCCCAGGCCCGCCCTTTATTGTTTGTGAGACCCGAGGACCCTCACAAACACCTTCCTCAGTTGTTCTCATCTATGAAATGGGGATAATGACAGAACCTATTAATAAGGGAATAAATGTAGCCATGCTTGGCACGTGGTCAGTACTCAGTAAAATACACCTGTCACCTAATGAGCTTTGCCTAGGATTATTATTATTAAAAAAAATTCTGACTGAGTGTGGGGTGGAGGCCCCTGAGGGTCTCTTCAAGGAGCCTGGATCCCGGGAGAGTGGTAAGAAAACCACACAACAAAAGATCACAAAGACCCCCCAAGCTAGGGTCTCCAGGCCCCCCAGCTCCATCCTGCAGCCAGCAACTGGACGTTGTCCCGGGAGGGCACTGGCCAGGAGGGCTCACCTGCAGTAGTCGGGGGGGACCATGCCATAGACGTGCACATGGTCACACAATTCCACCGCGATCACCATGGTAAACCAGCCTGTGCTCAACCACGAATGGGACTTTTCCCTGGGGGGAGAAAGGGGTCACGGTGAAGGGACAGAGGGACACACAGGCAGCAGTTAGGGGCAGGCAGGGAGGAATGGTCAACCCACATGGAGTTTCCCAGAAACTCTTCCCGCCCACCCGTTGGGGCCCTGCCCCCACTTCAGTGACCCTGTGTCCAGCCCTGCTGTGGGAGCATGCGTGCTGGCTGAGGGCTTTCCAGGCAGAGATGAGGGGCACAGAGCAAGCACCTCGGAAGGGAATAAGTGCCTTCGGAGAATGGTCACAGCTGGACAGGCTGGGAAGGACCATGACCACAGTACATGCCCAAAGTAGCTATGCCTATGCTAGGAGCAAACTCCTAAGGGGAGATTAATCAGAGATGGTCATGCTGGAGCAATCACAGTGCAGAGCAAGGTGTGCAGAGCAGCCATGAACTCAGGGCTGACCCTCCACTATGGCTGCCACCAGCCACGTGCCGTGTGGCCAAGAGGTATTGTGAGTGTCAAATACACACTGGAGTTCTTGGTTACTGTGAAAAGCAGTGTGGAATCATTGATAATTTTTTAATATTTAATATTACATGTTAAATTGAAAATGTTTTGCATGTATTTGGTAGAAGGTGGATCTTTGAAAAAAAATTTTTTTCATCTTTTCTTTTCTTTTTCTTTCTTTCTTTTTTTTTTTTTGGTTTTGTGAGACAGGGTCTTGTAATGTAGCCCAGGCTGGCCTTGAACTTGCGATCTTCCTGTTTCTGCCTCTCAAGTGCTGGGATTACAGGGGTATGCCACTACGCCTGGCTTGAAAAGATTTATTTGGAAAACAACAACAACAAACCATCTTTAGCAAGACTAGCAAAGAATAGACAGATGACACAAAGTACAAATATCAGAAATAAAAGAGAAGAAAGTATTATACACCCTACAGACATTAAAAGAATAATAAGACGATTCTATAAGCAATTGTATATATAAATTTGATAACTCAGATGAAATGGGCCAACCCTTAAAACTCATACATTACCCAAGATGAAATAGGTCACCTGAATATCTTGTAACTATTAAAGAAATTGAATTCAGCATTTAAAACCTCCTGGGGACTGGGGGTGTAAATTAGTGGTTCGGCATGTGCTTAGCGTGCTCAGGACCCTAGGTTCAATCCTCAGCATCAAAAAAGAAAAAAAGAAATCAAAACAAAGACCTGAGAAAGAACTCTCCCGACCCAGACAGTTTCATGGGCAAACTCTCCCAAACATTTAAAGAGAAATAACACCAATTCGATACAGTCTGCTCCAGAATATAGAAGAGGGAACATTTCCCAGTGCATTTTCTGAGGCCGGCATGACCCTGACAGCAAAACCAGGCAAAAACAGAACAAAATAAAAATCATCTACAAAGGCTGGGGGTGTGGCTTAGTGATAGAGGGCTTCCCTAACATACTGCAGGACCTGAGTTCAATCCCCAGCATACCAAAAACCTCTCCAGACCAATATCTCTCATGAGTGTAGACACAGAAATCTCAACAAAATATTAGCAAATCATATCCAGTAGCATATAAAAGAAAAATACACCACAGCCAAATGAGGTTTACTCCAGAAATGCAAGGCTGATTCAATATTCAAAAGTCAGTAAATATAATCTACTTTTTTTTTTTTGGCAGTACTGGGGTGTTGAACCCAGGGCCTCATGTGCACTTTTTGAAAGCCACTCTCTCACTGAGCTACATCCCCAGCCCAAACCCACTTAATAGTCTTAAGAAAAATTACGTGATCACATCAATTTCTCCAGAAAACATTCTATAAAACTTAATATCCTGTAATGGTAAAAGTTCCCAGCAAACTAGTAGGAGAACTTCCTGAGCCTACTAAAGAATGTTGTTGTTGTTGTTGTTGTTGTTGTTACGTGCCGTCGAGTCGGTATCCCACTCATAGCGACCCTCATAGGGTTTTCATAGCTACCCCAAATCCTAAAATAGCATCATCTTCAGTGATAAAAGACTGAATGCTTTCCTCTTAAGACCAGGACCAATACAAGGAGTCCACTCTCACCGCTTCCAATACAATTAACATTGTAATGAAATTCCTAGCCAAACTTCATCGTGCCTGCCTGGAATCCTAGCACTTTGGGAGGCTGAGGCAGGAAGATTGCTGAGTGCTGCTAGTTTCAGGCCAGCCAGGGCATGTAGTGAAACTCTCTCTCTAAAAAAAGAAAAGAAAAGAAAAGATAGCCCATGCAATAAGGCAAGAAAAAAAGAAATAAAAGGCATAAGGCTTGAGATGTAAGTCAGTGATAGAGCACTTCCTAGCATGTGCAAGGCCTTGGGTACAATCCTCAGCACTATGATACATGGGGGCGGGGATGGGGAGAGAGAGAAAAGGGTCATAGCTTGAAAAGGAAGAAATAAAACTGTCCTTACTTGCATACAACATAATTATCTGCATAAAATATTCCAAAGCATCTACAAAAGTCTCTTGGAACCAAGAAAGTGAATTTAGCAGTTACAAAGTCAACACACAAAAATCAATCATTTTTTTTAATATACTAGCCATGACAACTGGAAACCAAAACTAAAAATTTTAAGTATTATTTATAATAGCCCCAAATAATTTTTCATAGTAGCACAGGTTGAACCCAGGGTCTTATGCAAGGGCTCCATCACTACAGCTGCAGTCCTTTTTTTATATATATATTTTGAGACAGTATCTCATTAAATTGCACAGGCTGCCTCTGGCCTTGAACCTGTGATCCTCCTGCCCCAGCCTCTCAAGATGCTAGGATTACAGATGTGCACCACACAGTATCTGACTTCAAAAAATTTTAAACAATTAGGCATAAATCTAACAAAATATGTATAGGAACTGTATGTTCAACCCAATGGGTTAAATAAATATATTAAATGTCCTTGTTTCTATTTTGTTTTTACTTTTTTGTTTTGTTTTGTTTTTGTACTGGGGGTTGAAACCAGGGCCTCACCCTTGCATGATTTACAAGCGCTGGACCACTGAGCTGCACCCCCAGCCTATTTTTTTTTTAATTTTTTTGAGACAGGGTCTCGCTAAATTACGCAGACTACCTCTGGTCTCGAACTTGCGATCCTCCTGCCTCTGCCTCCTCAGCCTCTGGGATTACAGGTGTGCGCCACCACGCCCAGCTTGTTTTTACTTTTTTAATGTATGAAATTTTATTTTATTTTACTTTATTTTTTGAGACAGGGTCTTGCTATGTAGCTCAGGCTGGCCTAAAACTCATGCAGCTTCCCAAGCACTGAGATTACAGGCAGGCCCCACATGCCTGGTAGTTACCATGAAATTTTTCATTACATATGTGGCTCCCATATTGATATTGGAGGGCACTGATCTAGGCTTTCTAGGAAGACTTGTCAGAGACGGGCATGCTGGGCATAAGGTACCCCTACCACACAGCCTGTTGGAAACAACTATAAAGTCAGGCATGCTGGGATCAGTTAAGACTTTGCATTCGGCATGACAAGATGGGGAGCCCTCCTAGAAAGACCCTCGGAGGGTCTATGTAACCTAAGAGCAGAGCATGCTGGGAGCCCTTGTCCTCTCAGAGCAATGCATGCTGGAAGAAGCCCTCCTGGGCAGGCAGAGCATGTTGGAGATGATCCCTGTTGACAGCTGGCCATGAAAAGAACCCCACTAGGAAACCCGACCAGAGAGTGGCAAGAAGTGACCGCCCCCCCTCAGCGCAGTGCATGCTGGGAGCTACAGGCCCTCTGGCAGGAACATGCTGAGAGAGAGCACAGGGCTGGCCAGAGGGGGCAGGCGGGAGGCTGGTACCTGTCCTTGCCCGTCTCACCCCGGAAGAGGTCGTCGAACTGTTGCATGCGGGCGGGAGAGACGGCGTAGGCCTCCAGGCTGGGGAAGGCCAGGCCGGCCCTCTGGATGACGCGCACGAGGCTGCCCTGGGGCTTCTGCATCTTGTTTGGAGGACCCCAGAAGATGAACACGGTTTCGGGGGTCCGGTTGACGAACTCCTGGGGCCTCCGCAGCACCCGGAACACGCTGGAGTGGGCCACCACGCGGAAGGTGGTTTTGTTGCCCACGTCGGCCCAGTAGCCGGTGGTGGGCGCGTCGTTCATGCGGATGGTGCACTCGGCCCGCTCGATCTCGGGGCCCAGTTTGGTGCCTAGGAGGTGGCTGGAGCTGGTGACAATCACACACTGGTGGCACCGAGAGGGCAGCGTCTGGGGGGGCAAGGAAAGTCAACACTGTCACAGCTGCTCTGTGCGGGCCCTGTTCCCTGAACCCCCGCACCTCCAGGAGCCAGGAACCATTGCACCCACTTTGTTGTTGTTGTTGTTAGGTGCCGTCGAGTCAGTATCCGACTCATAGCAACCCTCATAGGGTTTTCAATGGCTGACTGTTTCGGAATTGCCTTGGGAGTGGATTGCCAGGTCCTTCTCCCATTTTTGCCGTGCTAGGAATTGAACTCGGGACCTCAGAGACTGCAGCACAGCGCTCTACCAACTGAGCTAAATCCCAACCGTGCACACTTTAAATACAGGGAAATTGAAGCCCACTCCTTCAACACTCTGCCAATATTTATAACAAGCCGGCTAACCGCCAAGTATTGGGGACAAAACTATGTGCAAAAGACACCCGGCTGCTTCTCTTACAAAGGGGAGCCAGCCAGGGAACATAACAGATGCCGAGGAAAAGTAATCCAGGGGCAGGTGATTGGGAGCCCTGGAGACCCGAGGGTGAGAGGTAGCTGCCTAGGGAAACGCCTCCCAGGCAAGCGCGAAGGGGGAGCTGGGAATAAAGGTGGTGTGGGGAGAGCCAGCAGGGCACTGGGTGGGGCAGAGTTAACACAAAGGGGAACAGAAGATTCCCCCCAAGAGTGCAGGGCCAGGATCCCCAGCCTCAGCCCCAACTCCCCAGATGTGCCCAGGCCATCTCAGTATCACCACCACGTCCTCACTCCAAGACCCACCAACATGTCCCATACACCTTCACGGAGGGGTTTTCCACTCTCCTGAGCTCCAGTTTTCTTGCTTCTCCTAAGGCTGGAAGCAGCGATGAGCCAGGCTCCCAGCCTCCTGCTCCACACCACCCACACTCAAGCTGTCCCACTTTCTCCCTTTCTCCCTTTTCTATTCCTCTTTTAAGGGTTCTTTGGGTAGAGGAAGACCTTGTCTCTAAACACCTGTGAGCAGGCCCTTGCCCAGCAAAGGTGTGTCTATAGCCAAGGGCTCTCCAACGGATATGCAAAGGCCCTGGAGAAAATTCTGCAAGGGAGGAGAGAGCAGTACCTCTAGATGAATCTCAGAAATACACCTGCATTTCGTGGTTACCCAAGGCAAACAGAAGTCCTTGGGAATGACTTGACTGGTAAATGAACCAGGGCCACCGAGGCAACAGTGCCAAATCCTAACCACTAGATCACCAGGACTTGGTCTTTCTACACAGCTACAATTCAGTAGGGGTTGGGGCAATGTTCTGGCCCCTCCCCTCCCACACTGTGTGGCCTTAGACAAGCGACTTCACTTGACTAAGCCTCACTTACCCTATCTCTTCAAGGGACACAAGAATGCTGACCTCATAGAATGTGCCTGAGGAATTACTGATGATCACGGAGCCTGGCACTTGATAGAGGGCAGCCATTATTATTCCTGCTTTTGTGTTGCCCAGCACCCCAGTAACTGGCTCCAAGCCCATGGGGACTCCCCAGAGACTCCTGAAAGCCAGAGATACACTTCCAAAGGGATTCTAACTCAGGAGATGTAGAACATTAGCACCAAGGGTGGGACCCCAGAGAGATCTGAAGCCTGGACAGGGGCAAGGCACTTATCCGTGGTCACATGGCAAACGAGGGTCTGAAGTCCCTGGAGGCCAGGGCCTTGACTCCTGGGATTTCCACTCTCCTTTAGGAGGAATGGGGGTGGGGGGTAGGTGTCGGAGAACAGAAGTGGGAGAGGAGGAGGAGGGAGCAGTGCTGATGAGCGAAGGGAGGATCAGCCACTAGGGAGCTCCGGGTGAGCCGCCCAGAGTGGCTACGCTACCTTGTTGCCAAGGATGGGGATGTAGCCATCGGTGATGCTCCACTTCTTGAGGTTGATGGGCCGACGCACGTGGCCCCGCAGGGAGCCGTAATGGAAGACCTCATTGGCACTGTTGGAGCTGTAGAGGATGAGGATGGTGATGAGGGCAAAGAGGATCACGAACACTGCTGACCGCTGCTCCTGGAAAAGGGAGAGGCTGTGGAAGACCCAGGCGCTGCCTCCCTGCTGCCCACCACACCTGGCTAACGCTTGCTCTTCATGCCAGACCAGGTGGGGCACCACAGCCTCCAGCTCCCTGAGTTCCCCCACCACAGTGCTGATCGATCGTTTCGCCTTCCAACTGCCATCCCCACGATTAGACCAGGGGCTCTGAGGACGAGGACTGGGTCAGCCTAGCACTTCTGATGCTAAGGTGGGGCCCGCAGCACAGCGCATGCTCAGGGAGGTTTTGCTGGACTGAATTGGATGAGTGTATGAAGTTTCCCTCCAGGTGCAATTGAAAGGATGCCAAGAGACAGATGGCGGATATCCGAGTGAGAAGACCCAGGGCTTCCCCCAAACAGCCCATGAACCACTGATGCTCCGTGTACCCCTCCCACCTGCAGGTTCCACGATTGAACCAACCGTGCATTGAGAATATGGTTAGGCCTACAATGACTTTGTATTAAACATGCACAGGCGTTTTTCCTAAACAACACAGCATAATAACTATTTCCATAGTGTTTACAATATATTAGGGCATTATAAGTAATCTCAAGATAATTTGATTTGATTTAAAAAATTGTTTTAGTACTTGGAGGTTGAACCTAGGGCCTTGCACATACTTTATAATTGCTCTACCCTTGGGCTGCACTCTAGCCCATTTTTAATTTTTTACCTTGAGACAGGGTCTCACTAAGTTACACAGGCTGCCTCTTGCCTAGAACCTGTGACCCTTCTGCCTCTGCCTTGCGAGTCGCGGGGATTACAGGTGTGAGCCACAGAGCCTGATGCAAGATAAATTATACAGAAAGATGTGCAGAGGTTGTATGAAAATGCTAAGCCATCTTACAAAAAGGACTTGCGCATTCTCGGCTTCTGTATCCTCTTGGGGTCCTGGAACCAATCCACCATGCACATCAAGGAATGACTACCTTGCCTCTCGGCTCCAAGTTTATCTATGTTGCCTGTTCTGTGAACATGGATCTGGGCCCTTTAAATACTTTGTCTTGACAGCCAGCAGCTTATTAAGCTTTGTCAGGAGAGGGCTCTTGACAGATGCTGCAGGAGTAAAGGAGTTGGGTCTGGGTTCCACTGGGCTTGCTATGGAGACTCCCATTATGTTCTTGTTATTGTTGTTAGGTGCCGTCGAGTCAGTATCCGACTCATAGTGACCCTCATAGGGTTTTCAATGGCTGACTGTTTTCGGGATTGCCTTGGGAATGGATTGCCAGATCCTTCTCCCATTTTTGCAGTGCTGGGAGTTGAACTCGGGACCTCAGAGACTGCAGAGCAGCGCTCTACCAACTGAGCTAAATCCCAGCCCAGAGGCTCCCACAGTGCCCAGGGCTTCTCCAGTGCCCAGAGACCAGCCACACTGAGCAACCTTGGGAGGCACCTGTGTGCCTCTGGCTCCTGCTGGGATCACAGCTCCTCCAAAGTCTGGCTCCTGCTAAGCGCTGAGTGGCCTGCAGCAGCCAGAGGCTAGCAGTTTTCCTCCCTGGAGAAGCTCAGCATGGGGCCAGCGGGCTATACAGATGTGCCCTCTTGAGCAAGGCCTGGTCATTCCTTGGGGTGGGGCGCTCCTTATACCTTCTGCGCCTGTACAGACGCTCCTTGACTTACAAGTGGGTCAGGTCCTGATAACCCATCATGAGCTTAAAATACCAGAAGTGGGAAACTGCATCGCTGGGCGCGGTGGCGCACGCCTGTAATCCCAGCTGCTTGGGAGGCGGAAACAGGAGGATAGCAAGTTTGAGACCAGAGGCAGTCTGTGTAATTTAGCGAGATCTTGTCTCAAAAAGTAAGAAAAAGGGCTGGGGGTGCAGCTCAGTGGTCCAGCACTTGCAGAAGATGCAGGTGCGAGGCCCTGGGTTCAACCCCCAGTACTGCAAAAAAGAAAAAAGAAAAAGAAGTGGGAAGCTGCATTGATGACATCTGGCCAGGCGGACAGCCTAGCTTAGCAACACAGTGCACTATAGAGAGTCTGTTGTCTCCTCTCATGCTCACGGGGCAGACTGGGAGCTGCGGCTTCATGCCCTGTCCAGAACCATGAGAGAGTATCATACTACCTACTGGTAGCCATGAAAAAGATCAAAATTCAAAACTCAAAGTATTCATTTCTACTGAATGTGAAGGCATATCCCCTCTGCACCATGTTGTTGTTAGGTGCTGTCCAGTCGGTATCGACTCATAGTGACCCTCATAGGGTTTTCAGTAGCTGACTGTTTCGGGATTGCCTTGGGAGTGGATTGCCAGGTCCTTCTCCCATTTTTGCAGTGCTGGGAATTAAACTCGGGCCTCAGAGACTGCAGCGCAGCGCTCTACCAACTGAGCTAAATCCCAGCCCCTTCTGCACCATGGAAAGTCAAAAATCTCGAGTCAAGCCATCAAAAGTTAGGGTCCTCTACATTCCTTAGAGTTCCAATCTCTGTTCCTCCAGTGCCACGTGAGCGCTGATAACTCCTCACATTAAACACTGCCTGCTCAAAGTCCTGTGTGGTCTCTCTCCTAGCCTAGCCTAATACAACCACCTCACTCCACCTCCCAACCTCACACTCTGCCAAGGCTGGAGTAGAGCTTAGGAAAGGGGCATGCAGGGCCAGGCACATAGTAGGTGCTTAGGAAAGCATGAACGAACGAATAATAAACCTGACAATCCCAGGGTGATGTTCACATCCTGTCACCCGTTGACCCTGGACGGGACCCTTTCCCTTGCCTCCTGCCCACCTCCACCTCCCACTCCACCTGCAGCACAGCCCTCTGTAGTCCCCGTCACAGCCAGTCCTCTATCACAGATTGACCAGTCAACTCTAAGACAACAAAGGAGACCTGGGCCCAGAGACAGGCAGGAGCTTCCCAAAGCCGCTCGGCAGATCAGTGGCCAAAGCAGGGCTCGAAGCCAGGCCTCCAAGGCATCAGCTCTCCCTGGTGGATGTGAGAGAGTTGAGGAGGCTGGGCCAGAGCGGGTCCAAAGGAGCCTGTTCCACGGAGGAAGTGAGAGGCTCAAATGGGGATAAGAAAAGAAGGGGACTTACTTTGTTGCTACTCATCTCTCTCCGGCGTCTGCTGAGGGGTAGGGGCCAGCGTCCCGCAGGTGGCCGGGGGGGCAGGGTTGTGGGGTCACACCTGCAAGCCACCAGAAAGGGTTATGGCCTGGGCCCGCCCCTGGGTCCAGCTGGTTAAAGGCCTCACCCTCTGTATCCTAGCAGCTCTCATGCACAACCAGAACTTTAGAGCTCAGGGCTGTATCCACTTGCAGATGGAAACAGAGGACCAGAAAGGGAAGGCATCTGCCTGAGGTCACACAGCCCAGGGATGGCAGAGTCCTGTCTCTCTCCCTGTCCAGCCCCTTCATACCCTACTCTAAACCCTGCTCTGGGTCCCGGTGGGTCAGAATAAAGCAACATTCCTTATAGGTCCCCAAACTCCTCTGCTAGCTTTCCCTTCCAGGTCACCCCTGCCTGTCTGGAACACCCTCCCTCCTGAACCCTCCTGACTCCCACTCATCCTCCAAGCCTGGGGTGGACCAGGAACTTCCCTAGATCTTCACATCCCTCCAGGCTGAGAGCTCCCTGGGGGCACCGCCCACGCAGGTCCTCCCCTCTGCCTGCACAGACCCCCAGACAGTAAGTGCGGCATTACGCAAAGAACTCAGTCTTCAGCAAGTGCGATCCTGGGGTCTGAGACGTCTAGACTCTAGACTCGGCTCAGTAGTCGCCACCAGAGGGGACTCCTCCTCCATCAGACCGCTGCAATCACAAGGCTGCCTTCCTGCCCCCGTCCAGGCTGGTGGGGGAACAGCCCGGCTCTGCCTCACTCCCCAACCCTCCCCTCCCCGCTCCTGGGGCCAGGCCTAACCCTAGCCGGGCTTTAAGTTCCCCACGTGTAAACCGGGCGTGAGTACCTGTGTCCAGCCCACCTCCAGCAACTACAGGCCAGAGGGTGGAAAGGGTGGGTGTGCACAGGGAGAACACGGGGCCCCTGGAGGCTCAGCCGGTCCCCCCTTCCGGGGGCCTCTCGGCTCCTGCCTCAGTCCCCACCCCCTGACCTAGCTGCTGTTTACGCCTACACTGTCACCACGAATAGCGGAAGAACCTCAGGCCAGAGCGCCACACACACCCACACCGCTCCTGATTGGCCAGGCCTGGCCCCGCCCACCACGGTACCCAGCCGGCTCCCCGGGCCCTCGCCCCCCAACCAGGCTTCGGGTTCTACAGCCAATCAGGGGGATCCGCGGCTCCCACTTATCTCCTCCCCCAACCCTACTTCCACCGCTACAGATCAGGAAACTGAGGCTCATCAGAACGAAGGAGCGGCTTGTCCTTAGACGCACAGACCGTTAGGGCAAAAGACAGGGGTCCCTAATCCCACAGTCCCCCCAACAGCCCTTCCCCGGGGCATTCAAGGCGCTCCTCTGACCCAGACCTCGGCCTCAGTACCCTTTCCTGTGCATGCTCCGCGCTCCAGACCCCTGGAGCACTCCAGGTCCCAGGCCCACCCCCCACCTTCCCACCTTTGCCTGAGCAGTACCCTCAGCCAGGACCACGGTCCCCCTGGTCGGCCCAGTCACAGTCCTGCTCTGAGGAGGCCATGGTCAGTAGCACATGTCAGATGCCAGTGCGAATGTCCAGTCCACCACTTACTGGCTTGGGGGCCTCGAGCAAGCCATGTGACCTCTCTGAACCTCAGTTTCCTCATCTGTGAAATGGGAATAAGAGTAGGTAACTCTTGGGGTCGTTGAGAGGACTCAAGGCGTTGTGATTGCTCTGAAGGGCCCCCTCGATGCCAGCGGTAGTGAGTTTTGCGGTTAATCATTGGACAAGGCCGGCTCCTCCCTGAGTTTGCCAGTGACACGACCCTCCTCCCTGACCCCGACCCAACTACCTGTTCTGTGTACTGGGAAAGCGTGCCTAGGAGCCAAGCTGAGAGTCACGCACTCACTGAACCCGGGCAGCGCCGCTTGATGGGAGCTGAGTCCCCATTTTACAGACTGGGAGGCTGAGGCTCACAGAGGCAAAGCGCCTCCCAGGTCCCTACAGCCTGCTTGGTAGCCTCGTGTACAGGCTTGTTTACAGGGTCTCCTGGGAAGGACCCCTCCCTGGGCTGGAATGGGGCAAAGGGCGCAGTGTGCGTGCCTAGCCCCTGGCCCGGCACCAAGGCGCAGGCCTGGGGAGGCGGCGGCCACCCCCGGCGCTGGACAGAGCGCCAAGGCAGGATGTGGCTGAGAGCTGAGCCCCGAGCCCCGGGTGGGGGCCACACCCTGCTCGCGGTCCCGGGGCTTCGCTCTGCGCGCAGGGAGCCTTCCCTCCGAGGCGCGTGGGAGGAGGCGCCAGGGCAGAGGGGGAGGGGGCCCCTGGTCCACCTGGAAGCCCGTCCTGCGCCCTCTTCGCGCCGACACCCCCGACTCCCGCGCCCCAGGGGCCCGGAGCCCTGACCCCCAGCTCGGGAGGGAAGGGGGGCTGCCCGGCCGCGGGGTCCCGGAGCCCCCCAGAGGAGCCGGCTGCAGGAGGCCCGGCGAACCCCGCCACCCCGTGGTCGCGAAGACCCGGGGAACGAGGGGGCGTGGGTCTGGGGAGCCCCCGGGCAGCGCGATCCCCCTCCCCGGCGGCTCTCGATCCCCACGACGCAGGCAGCCCCGGTCCCAGCCCGCGCCCGCGCCCCGCTCACCTCTGCCGGGAGTGCCCGGCCCGAGGCCCGGAGCCCCGTCACCTAGCGCAGGAGCCGGGAGCCGGGGTCCGCGCCGCTCCGGCCGCCCAGGCCCCGCCGCAGCCCCGCCCGCCGGGTCCCAGCACCGCCGCCGCTAGCCGCGGCCTAGGCCCGGGAGGAGGGCGGAGCCTCGGGCCGCCGGTGGCTCCGCCCAGGGCGGTGCAGGCGAGGAGCGGGGTTTGGGGGGTGGTGCTTAGGTCCTGCGGCGGCGTGAGCGCCTCAGTCACCCTCTGGCTAGCTCGTGTTGTTGTTAGGTGCCATCCAGTCGGTATCCGACTCATAGCAACCCTATGTACAACAGGCAAAACACTATTGTCAGTGCTTCACTGCTGTTCATAGGGTTTTCAATGGCGGATAGATTTTTTGGGAGGGGGTTGCCAGGTCCTTCTCCCAAGCCTACAGCACCTGGTGTTTCCAGGCGGTCTCCCACCCAGGTACTAACCAGGCCCGACCCTGCTTAGCTTCCGAGATCTGACGGGATCGGATGCCACAGGGCTACAGCTGCAGGCGGCCAGCTCATAGTGACAGCAAAACTAACAACAGCCTTTCAGAGCCCCATAGTGTGTGTGTCTGGCCCTCTTCTCCCTCTTGTTACTGGCATCACGGCCTCGGATAGGGAAACTGAGTCCCGGAGCACACTGGGCTAGAACTGAGTTTCTCCCTGGGCTCCCCTACCTAGGGCCCCCAGCTCCCCACCCAGAGCCTGGAGCCCAGGAGTCACCGTAGGTGACATTGGCGTTCACGCTTGGATTCAACACCGCCAGTGCCATTCACTAGCTGTGTAGCGTTGCTAGATTACTTCCCTGTCCTGACCGCTGGAAAACAGGCAGACGAAAGGTTTAAAATGTAACTTCTCATAGTTATGTGAGTCTTCGTGACATCATTTTATGTAACGGTGAAAGATAGCGACTTCACCAGCCATTGGCAGGAAACCGTTTAAATAAACATGGGCACTGCCTAAGCACACTGCCTGCGGCTATGAAACACCAAGTATGCGGGCCAACGAGCCCTGCCAGGAAAGGGTGGCCGAGACATTTACAGGATACTTAAGGGAAAAAAGAAAGCTCAAATAACTGCATCTTGTATAATCACTGTGGAAAACAAAGTAGCAAAACTTCCCATTCTCGCCCGGGTGCTTACAGCCTAGAGATAACCCTTACCCATACTCACACCAAAGTTCACAGCAGCACTATTTCCAACAATACAAAAGCGAAAATAGTCCAAAATATCCCTCAACAGGAGAACAGAATGTACGGAATATTATACAGCCTAGGAAGTGAGTGAACTACAGTTACATGGACGGATCGCAGAGACTTGCGGAGTGAAAAAGACAAAAGCAAAAAGATGAATAAAATTACACAGCATTGCTTAAGAACAAAGCAGGCAGTGACCCACTTCTTACAGCCGGGGACAGGAGACAGATTTGCCAATCACAGTGAGATATATATATATATATATAAAACAACACACGCGCGCGCACACGTATATTTGTGTGTGTGTGTGTGTGTGTGTGTGTGTGTGTGTGTGTGTGTGGCATTTTAGGGTTGAACCCAGGGCTTCGTACGCTGGGCTGCACCACCCCTAAGCCTATTCTTTCATTTCTTATCTGGAGTCAGGATCTAAATTATTCAGGCTGCCTCTGGCCTCGAACTCATGATCCTCCTGCCTCTGCCTCCCGAGTTGCTGGTATCACAGGCGTGAGCTACTGTGCCTGGCTGATTAAAGTTTTAAAAGGCAAAGTCAAGAACACAGTTCTATCCTTAGGAGAGGAAACAAAGAAGTATACGTGTTATGGTAACAGTTTGGTCTTTAACCCGAGATTGTGTCCAAGAGGCTTGTAGTGTTACATTTTATAATTTATAAAATGATACAGACATTTGTGTATATCACAATATTTAAAAGGAACGGTGCGAGTCAGGCCTGGTGGCACACACTTGTAATCCCAGCCAAAGCCAGCCTGGGGCTACTTAGTGAGACTCTGTCTCAAAAAACAAAAATAAAAGCAGCCCTAAAATAACTGGAAAGGAGCAAAAAAAAAAAAAAAAAAAAAAAAAAAAAAAAAAAAAAAAAAAAAAAAAAAAAAAAAAAAAAAAAAAAAAAAAAAAAAAAAAAAAAAAAAAAAAAAAAAAAAAAAAAAAAAAAAAAAAAAAAAAAAAAAAAAAAAAAAAAAAAAAAAAAAAGAAGAAGAAGAACGATAAAACAAATTAAGATACTTTTTTCTCATCATCATGATTAAAGTGTTAGTGAAGCCGGATGTGGTTGTGCCCTGTAATCCCAGCTACCTGGGAGGCTGAGGCAGGAGGATAATGAATTCAAGGCCAGACTAGGCAACATAGTGCAACCCCCTTTTTTAAAAAAAAATAAAATCACCACATAACAAATTAATAGTAGTTATTTCTGGAATGACGGGATCTGGGCTGCTTTTTTTTTTCTTTTTTTTTCTGGCGTAACTGTATTTTCCAAAAATTTTAAGAAAATGATCACGTAGTACATTTTAATTTAAAACATAGAGGAGGGTAAGGGGTAACCTATATGAATAATGCTTATCAAATTGCATATATGAAAATTGTCACAACGAAAAGCATGTCAAAACGAATCACATTATGATGTACATTAAAAATTTCTAATAAAAAAATTTTTTAAATGTATTTTTATTGCTCAAATGCAACTGTATATATAGCATCTTTCTGCCTTTTTTTTTTTAAAGTACAATTACCATATTTGAGCTGGATGCCATGGTGCATGTCTGTAATCTCAACTACTGGGGAGGCTGATGCAGGAGGATCAGGAGTGTGAGGCCAAAGGCAACTTGGGCAACTTAATAAGATCCTGCCTCAACAAAACAAAAAACAAAAACAAAACAAAAAACCCTCTCATGTGTGGATGCTAGATTTCATATCTGTCATAAAAGTAGAAGGGGGACTCTGTGGGGGAAGAAAAGGAACTGAGAGGAGGAAGACACAACAGAAAGGGCACTCGGGAGGAAGGAAGGGAGAGATGACGTTTGCTCTCAAAGGCAGAACCTTGATTTTATCCACACACTCACACAAATGGCAAGTAAGCAGAAGGGAAACCATTGGTGGGGAGGAAGAGGCTTGGTGGGGGAAGTGGGGACATGAGCGGGCGAAGGGGGTGAACATAAGCAATATACAACGATATGCATGCATGGAAATATCATAATGAAACCCATAAAGTTGTCCATTAAAAAATTACTGATGAAAATTTTTTAATTAAAATTAAATTAAAAAGAAGTTAGGGGTGCAGCTCAGAGGTAGAGCATTTGCCTGGCATGTGTGAGGCCCTGGGTTCAAAAACAATCACTGTGTATAAATGTCGACAGAAGGTGTGGGGAGAATCCACCGGGACTGTGGGCAGTAGCTTCCCAGAGGGTGCACATGGGCTTTCAGCCCCTCGGGTGTCCACCTCCCGCACTTCCTGAGCCTCACCTCCATCCCCCGCCCCTGGCCCGCCCCGGACAACCACAGCACTGTGGCAGGGCAGGCCAGGGTGGGAAGCCTGATGAACTGGGTGGCTCTGCGCTCAGGGGAAGACAGCCCCTAGCCCGGGATCGCCTGGCAAGTTGGAGGCTGCACCAGGGGTCGTGCCATCTCATCCAGAGTCCTTTTCTTTAATGAAAGTGAGAAGGGGCGCTTTAAGCTCAGCCCTTGGACCAAAGTGGGGGAAGCTATGGCCTGTGGGATCCTCACTCCTGCACTAAGCTCTTTACAAACGGACCTCGCTGATTCCCTAAAATCCCTATGACTTGGGTACAAGGGTTAGCCCATTTCCGAGATGAAACTGAGGCTCAGAGACCATGCAGGGAGGCCGGCTGGAGTTCCCCTAGACATGTCTGTTTAATAACCACAAAGACCCCAAGCCTGGGAGAGCTGGGCCAGTCCCCACCACAATGTTCAAGGACGGATGCCCTGGCCAGTCCTGGCTGTCGCCTGCCCTATCCAGGACTGCCACACACCCTGGAGGAGCTGTCTTGTTTCAGCTCTTCTTGCCCCAGAAGCTGGGACCCTGTGGGTGTGACAATCCCCCCGACCAACTTCATGTTCCTTAGCAAACTTTTTTCCCCTAAGTCCTGGGGGTTGAACCCTGAGCTTCACACATACTAGGCAAGCGCTCTTGCACTGAGCTACACCCCTAGCCCCTTTTTCATTTTGAGCCGGTTCTCACTAAGCTGCACAGGCTGCCTCTGGCCCGGAACCTGGGATCCTCTTGCCTCAGTCTCCTGAGTAGCTGCACATTTCTTTTTCTCTTTTTAGTCTGTGTGGTGCTGGGGATAGAACCCACGGCCTTATGCAGGCTAAACAAGCGTCTGCCACTGAGCTACAGCCCCAGGCCCCTTTAGCAAACTTCCCTATGCGATTAGGATCTTTCCCCTCCAGTGTTCTGGAAAGAGCCCTAAGAGACTTCCTTACTTATCACCGCAGCTCCCAATTTATACAAACAAAAACCAAGGCCCAGAGAGAGGCGAGGGCCTGGCCAACTCGCCAGGGGCTGGTACGGAGCCTGGGTAAAAACAAGGCCCGGGGGTTCCCAGCGTTCAGTCTCTGGGGCAGAGAAGAGGTGAGATGAGAATGAGACAGGCTCCCAGGACTGTCCGGTGGCTTGGAACCTGGAAGTGCCACAGGAGCTGGGCATGGTGCCCATGGGTACTCTGAAGGCCTGGAGTTCCTTCTTTACAGGGTAGACGAGACTGGAGAGCGAGCTCCCCAGCTGACCCCAGATCCCGGAGGAAGGAGCACGCAGGTTACCTCAGGCTGGGAGGCTGCCCTGGCTCCCCTTCTAGGCTCAGGTGGAAGGCAGCAGGTGTGCCGAGGGGCACAGGAACGAGATGTGGACAGGAAAATAGGCCCAAGAGAGGTTGCATGCTGAGAAGCCCCCCTGGTCCTCATGGATGGGGCAGCTCCTGCCCCCACTCACCTTCCAGCAGCCCCAGGGCCTGCAGTAGCCAAGGAGGGTGGTCGTCGGTCTCACTGTTGGAAGAGCCTTGGGCACCCCGACCCTGCCACCAGGCTTGGCGGGAGGCATCTCCATGGACCTGGAGGAAGTGCTTGGTGGCTCTCGCCCAGGTCACCACTCCAGAAAGACAAGTATTCGAACCAACCCAGCAGTAAACACCACACCCGGGGGGCAGGGCCAGCGCAGAAGGGCTGGTATGCCAGGGGGCCAAGGGCTGGGCCTCATTTCCGTGGGGGCAACAGAGGAGGAGGGGAGGGGGCTGAGCCCAAATCCCATCATCAGGCTCAGCAAAACCTGGCCTCAGACGCCCAGGACGAGGCCAGGAGCCAGGAAACAGCGGACGGGGTGGAGAGCCCGCTGCCCCCTACACCAAGGCAGGGCAGGGCCCAGTGAGGGAGGGCAACCCCGTTAAAGCCCAGCTCCCGAATCTCAAGTGCCAAGTGTGTCCTAAACCCCAGGGGCAGGCTGGCATCTCTGAACCTGCACAGCCTGTGAAACAGGGGCTATTTGCAGACCTTCATGGGGAAGGAACCCGGGATCCACAGAGGGGCTCATCTGCCAGGGTCCCACAAGACGTGGAACCATGAGTCCAGGGCTAAGGCCGGGGCTGTGCCTCTCAGCCCCCACCGCACCTTTACCTCTGCTCAGAGACCTTCTCCTGCCACCCCAGCTCAGTGTTCTCACCCCGCCTTCCCCCGACACCTGCCTAGCATTCAAGGCAGCCTGGCAGTGGGCAGGGGGAGCAGGGCAGAAGGGCAGTGCTGCGGGCCAGGTGCCAGGATCCAGGCTATCCTGACAGGCCAAGGGCACGAGGGAAAGTGTGTCAGGTGACATGTATGGGGCCTGATGTAGAAAGAAATGTGAAGCCCCTTGCTAAAAATTAAAAAATTAAAAAAAAAAATCCATGAACAATTTCAGCTGATGGTAGCAGAGATTCAGCTAAACATGGCCCTAGGTGACTGCAAAGACTCCCTGCCATCCAGAGCTGAGAGCTGGACCCCAAGGCCACAGCCCTGAGTGTCCCAGTGGAGGAGGGAAGGGGGGCAGGAGGAAGCAGCTCTGAGGCCTGACTGCACCCCACTGCATGCCATCTCATCCGTGGAGCAGGGCACCAGCTCCCACCTGGGCAGCCCCACCCACCCACTAGTGGTGGGAGGCTGGGTCTGTTTTCCCACCTCCCAGGTGAGGCGAAGGAAGCTCAGAGGACACGCTCTGGTGGACCCACGTCTGGGCAACGCCCAGCGCTGCCCTCTGCCTTCTTGCCTTGCAAAGAGACCGTGCTCCGAGTTAATAGGGAATTTAATTGGCAAAGTCTTTGGAATTTGACCCATGTGCCAGGAAAGCACCATGGGGTGGAATTTCCTTCCCACCCAGGGACCTCCCAGGCCCTGGCTCTGTTCCCACAGAGTGGAGGTCTCAGAGGAGCTTCAAACTGGAGCCTGTTTCTGGGGCCAGACCCTGGGTAGGCCTGGCCTGGTGGGGAGGGGCAGGCTGGCCCTGCCCCCAGGAGGTTGCCGGGCAGGTGAAATGTTGCAAGGCCAGGCAGCTGCGGCCGCCCATGAGTCAACACGTCACAGGACTGTATGAGGGAAAGAAATCAGTCCCCACCCCAGACCCACAACCACGCTCGACACAGCGTCCAGAAAACACACGTTTACCCATATGCTCCCGAGCCAGCCCTGCTGGTTACCACTAAGAGGCTCTGCATCCAACACAACCCAGGCTCCAGGCTGCCCCAGCCAGGGCCACCAGCCTGAGGAAATGGCGCCAAAAGTGGCTGGGGGCAGGCAAAGGAAGGCCCATGAGGTCACGATGCTGGTGAGTAGGGGGCCCCTGGCCCCAGGACAAAGGCCACTTGACAGACCTGGTGGTCGGATGCACCCCAAAATGAAGGTGGGGATTCTTCAGGGGACGGAGGTGGAGATGAGGGCACTCCCTCCGCTCCCTGGCAAGTCATGAGGCCGGAGATTGCTCCGAGGGTCCCCAGGGTGGAGCCGGAAGAAACCCCAGGTCCACCTGGCACGTGGCCGGAAGCGCGAGTCATAAATTAAACGCTCTCGCTGGAGTGTGGCAGCCGGCGCGAGGGGCTACTCGGCCCTCCAGGAGGGGTGGGCGAACACGATGGGCCTCTTCTTGGCCCAGCGGGAGAACACAGCCTTCTCGGTGATGAAGCGGTGGGCGCTCCTCGGCGCCCGCTCGTGCGCCAGGTACATCTCACACTCGTCCAGCCGCCCCTTCTCGAAGTAATGGTAAGGCACCGAGGGGCGGCTCTTCTCCCTGCGGGCGGGAACAGGGCCGGTGTGGGACAGGGCCAGGGCTGCTGGTCCAGGGAGCCCCAGGCCTGGTCCCAGGAGAGGCAGGACAGTGGGAGAGGAGTAGGGCAGCTGGGGAACCCAATGGCAGGGTCCAGAGCGGGCCTCAATGGCCCATCTGTAAAATGGAGATGGGGACATCCGTCTTCGAGGGCGAGCATGCCAGTCATAGGATGACGACTGCAAGGCACGCTGCTGGCCCTGGGCTCCTCAAGCAAGGAGCGGTCGCCCTGCACACCCACCTTCCCAGGGCACCGTGCAGGCCAGCATCTGGCCAGGGCCATGGTGGGGACACTGGGCTCCTGCCACCTCACCCATGTGCTCAACAAACAAGCTAGGAAGGGAGCACAGGGTAAAATCATGGGACCCTCTCTGCACTCCCCTGTTATAATACTGAAATACAGTCAGGTAACAGGGTTAGGAAATAATACCACATCCCTATGTGAACCTCATATTGTGGTGTTTAAATACGATCAAAAGAAGTAAATGGTAGAGAAGTCTTTGATGAGGGGGTGGGACAGGGGGAGGAAGCGTACAAGAAGGGGGAACCTATATGAGTAATGTACAACAAAAATGCATACATGGAAATGTCACAATGAAAAGCATGTCAGAATGAATCACATTAAGGTGTACATTAAAAATTTCCAATAAAAAAAATAAGATCAAAAGTAGAAACTTTGCCAGGTGCAGTGACTCACACCTGTAAGCCCAGCAACTGGGGAGGTGGTGGCAGGAGGATCATAAGTTCAAGGCCAGAGGCAGCCTTGTAGCTGAGGCCAGAGGTAGCTTAGTGAGACCCTGACTCAAAATAAATAAATAATGGGCTAGGGGGTGCAGCCCAGTGGTAAAGCCCTTGCCTAGCAAGTTTGAGGCCCTGGATTCAACTCCCAATTACCATTAACAAAACAAACAAACAAAAACAGAAATTTAGGCTGGGCATGGTGGCATACGCCTCTAATCCCAGCACTGCGGAGTCTGAGGCAGGATTGTAGAGAACTTGAGGCCAGCCTAGGTAACACAGTGAGTTCCAGGCTACCCTGAGCCACTTAGCAAGACCCTGTCCCCTCCAAAAAAAAAAAAAAAAAAAAAAAGCAAGCCGGGTGTGGTCAAACACACCTGTAATCCCAGTGGCTCAGGAGGCAGAGGCAAGAGGATCCCAAGTTCGAGACCAGAGGCAGTCTGTGTAATTTAGCAAGACTCTGTCTCAAAAAGTAAAAAACTGGGCTGAGAGTGCAGCTCAGTGGTCCAGCAGTTGCAGAGCATGCAAGCACAAGGCCCTGGGTTCAACCCCTAGTACCACACACACACACATACACACACACGCGCACACACACACACACACACACACACACACACACACACAAATAAAATAAAATAAAATAAAAAAGAAAAGAAAACCAATATATACGCCCAATATATGTGGAAACACTTTTGTAGATTCTTCTCTCTTCCTTCTGGGAAAGGTACAGTTCTTTATTTTATTATTTTTTTTGCTTTCCCACTGCTGAGGATGGAACCCAGGACCTCAGCACACAAGGCAAGCGCTCCACCGCGGAGTTGCACCCCAGCCCACAAGGTACAGCTTCTTCTCTGGATTTTACGCCTGAAGAGGCAGAACCTCTGGGAGGTGGTGGGCCAACCCCAGGCCACATGGGCCACATGGGACCCATTTCAGAGCCTTTGCCCAAGGCCCGGTGCCCAAGGGATATCTGTGTCTTGGCTGCCTACCATGAAACCCCGACAGCCTGTGAAGCCCCCACAGCCCCTGGAGCCTCCGGTTTGAGGCCCCGCCCCACCGGGGATCCCTGGCCTGACCTGCAGTAGCTGTCGCTGACCATCCCGTAGACCACGATCTCCTCGCACAGCTCCAGGGCCAGGATCATGGTGAACCAGCCGGTGCTGAGGAAGGAGCCCGACTGCCTCCTGGGGGAGGGTGGCAACGGTCAGCAGCCCCTGCCCACACCCCGTCCCCCCAGGGCATGTGCCTCCCCCCTAGGGAGGAGGTCCCGGGGAGGCTGGGGACGAGGCAGAGCCAGCCCAAGGCCAGCAGTGGACCAGAGGGTGCTGGAGGCAAACCCGGGTCTGTTTGCCCTCACCACCCAAGCCAAGGCCCTGAGCAAACCCCGGATGGTGGGGGCGGGACTCTGCTCACATCCTCCCCCAATCTAAGGGGCAACGCCTAGAAGACCACAGGCGGCCACAGAGCACTGTGGGCAAAAGTGGGAAAGTATGTTTTGAGTCAGTGGCCTTCGTTCCAAGCCTGCCTCTGCTGTGGGACCTCAGATGTGATCATTAACCTCTCTGAGCCTCAGCGACCCACCTGTGACATGGGGATAATTATAGGTGGTTAGGGGAGGGAACCAGGTCAGCTCGCCCCACTCCCCCACTGTTCCCCATATCCCACCTGGCACAAATGGTTGTGTAGCGGCCCCAGGCCTCAGTTCTCTAGAGGAAGCAGCACTGGGTACTCTTTCAGCCAAAGGTCACCCACCTTGACCTTTCCCAAGGGTTCCAGGCTATCTCTTTCATTCAAACTGAGTACTTCCCAGGCCCTGAATCTGCCATCCCTGGCACTAACGTACTCAAGGGGCAGGGTATCTGGGAAACAAATAAATAAGATGATGCCAGAGGGCGATATCTGCTGCAAAGATAAGAAAACAAGAATAAGATAATGTCGGGGAAGGAGGTGTGCCTGCAGATGGGCTAGTCAGGGAGGGCTTCCCTGAGGAGATAACAGTTCATCTAAACATCCATGGCACGAGGAATCAGTCATGGGAAGATGTGGAGGAGCATTTCAGGCAGAGGGAATAGCCTGTGCCAAGGCCTGCAGGTGGGAACCAGTGTGGATGTCTCAGGAGCCCCAGGCAGTGGCCAGCGTGAGCAGAATGAGTAAAATATAGCAGGTCTCAGAGGCAGACCGGGGCTGGATTTGCAGGGCTGGCAGGGCAGGGGAGGGGAGGAGGCAAGTCTGAACCTTATTCTCCATGTGATGCAAAGCTGCTGGCAGGCAGAGGGCAGGTGACAGGCGACATTGAATTCCCATGGGCAGGTGGAGGAGCCCACACTGCAGGGGGCAAGGGTGGCAGCAGAGAGCCCAGCCAGGGGGCTGCTGCAAAGGCAGGAAAGGATGATTGCTTGGGTACAAGATCTGAGAGACAATTGTGAGCTGGGTGCCATCACGCATGCCTGTGATCCCAGCAAGTGGGGAGGCTGAAGCCGGAGGATCACAAGTTTGAGACCACAGACAGCCTCCATAATTTAGGGTGACCCTGTCACAAAATTTAAAAAAAAAAAACATAAAATAAGCCAGGCACAGTGGCACACACCTGTAATCCCATCACTGGGGAGGCAGAGGTGGGAGGATTGCCACAAGTTCAAGGCCAGCCTGGTCTACATAGTGAGACCTTGTCTCAACAAAATGAAAGCAAAACAAACCAAACAAAAAGACCCAACCACACAACATAAAACAAATCAAAAACAAAAACAAACAATATATAAAATAAAAAGGGGCTCAGTAGTAGGTAGAGCACTTGCCTAGCATGTGCATGGCCCCAGTTTTAACCTCACAGTACTAGATGACAAAAAAGAGCCAGTTGTATATGGCAGGGCATGGCAGAAAGGGATCTGGGGGCAAAGCCGTAAGTTTCTGGCTGAATCATTGGATAGTGACAGACCTACTTCCTGAGCTGGGAGGGGAGGAAGGAGCAAGTGTGTGGAGGAGGGGCCGGCAGAGTCCGAGGAATCTTCTGGGTGAGGGATAAAAGGAGATCTTGAGCAGCTCAGTGCCTGGTGCATGAAGATGACTGTTCTTTTTTTCTTTCCTTTTCTAAATGTTTGTTTGTTTGTTTGTTTGTTTATTGCAGTACTTGAGAGTTGAACCCCGGGCCTTACAAATGTTTGGCAAGTGCTCTACAACTGAGCTGCACCTCCAGCTCCTTTTTTACTTTTTATCTTAAGACAAGGTCTTGCTAAGTTACACAGGCTGCCTCGGGCCTCAAATTTGTGATCCTCCTGTCTCAGCCTCCAGAGTCACTGGGATTACAGGCATGTGCCACCGTGCCCCTCGAGGACGGCTGTTTTTACTATAATGAGTGGTTCTATTATCTGGAAGCCTGCAGCTGTAGCCCTGTGGCATCTGATCTTGTCATATCTCGGAAGCTAAGCAGGGTCGGGCCTGGTTAGTACTTGGATGGGAGACCGCCTGGGAACACCAGGTGCTGTAGGCTTGGGACCCAGCAACCCACTCCCAAAAGTCAATCAGCTATTGCAAACCCTATGAACAGCAGAGAAGCATTGACAATAGTGTTGCACCTGTTGTACGTAAGGTCGCTATGAGTCGGATACCGACTCGACGGCACCTAACGAAAACAATTATCTGGAAGGGACTTCAGAGACAGGTGCAGGTCTCAAGCATCACCTCCAGAGGGCAGGGCCCTAAGCCAGTCTGTGCCCCTCATCCCCACTGGATTCTAGATCTCTGTGAAGATTCCATGACGGACACTCCCGCTACCCTCAGCACTCTGTTAGCAGGCAGGACTGTGTCTGCCTCCGTTGCTGGGGTCTGCTAACCCCTGGGGCAGACCTGGGACAGACAAGAGGCTGCTAGAGAAGGCAGGCCACAGCTGCCGGGGAGCCCGGGGTGGGCTGGCCCAGGCTCACCGGTTCTTGCCGGTCTCATCCTGGAAGATTTGGTCGCAGTAGGCCATCATGCGCTCGGTGAAGGTGTACACCTGCAGACCTGGGTACATCTTGGTGAGCTGCAGCAGCGTGCGGTAGGTGCGGCCGCCCAGCGCCCGGTCCATGTGCCTGCCCTGGCCCCACACCACATACACCGTGTCGCGGGCCTGCTGAAAGTAGTGTGAGTAATTGCGCAGCAGCAGCGGCACACTCGTGTGCGAGATCACGCGCAGGGTGCTGCGCTGGCCCACGTCCGCCTCAAAGCCCACGGTGGGTGCCTGGTTCATGCGGAGGACACACTCGGCACCGTCAATCTGGGCGCCCAGGCCTGAGCCCAGCATCTGGCCGGAGCTGGACACCACGGCACAGCTGTGGCACGGCTCACGGATGAGCGGCTGCAGGGGGAGGTAGAGAGAAGGCGGGAGGCTTGGACGCGTGGCTTTATCCACTGCTCCTCCCCACCCCCACTGACCTGCCTGATGGCTGGCTCAGCTCCAAGGACTGATCTTAACCCATCTGGCAGGCTGGCAGGTGCAGTAACTTTCCCCAGGTCATGCCAATAGCAAGTGCCAGAGCTAAAATACTCCGTTCAGAGCCCCAGGCTTTCTTATCAGCTATATCCTCTGCTATTGCTGTCCCTAATCCCTGATAGTCTTGACATCACGTGGACCTTGTTAGGGTTATGGGAGCAAATATTTATATAGCAGTTAGAACAATCTCCGGCACAGGTTGCCTGTCATCTAAGTGTCTGTTAAGTAAACATGATCCCCAGTTCCTCAGAATCCCCTTAGACCCCTCCCTCCCTTGCCTGAACCCCACTCATATGGCGCCATGTTTATAAGTCAAAGTTCCCGAGATCACTTTGGGAGCCTCTGGTTCTCAGCCTGAATCCTGGCTCTGCCACTTCCGAGCTGCACGGCCTCAGACCAGGCACTTTACCTCTGGGAGCCTTGATTCCCTCATCTGTAAAATGGTACTATTTTCCCCACTTGCTATGTAGACCAGGCTGGCCTCACACAAGGAAAATCCCTGGGGGAAATAAGGAGCTGGGAGAGCATAAATGAAGGAAAGTGCCAGAAGAGGCTGCCCAGAGATCTGGAGACAAGGATTCAGTGTGTGTTCTTTGCGGGAAAATTCCCGTCCCAAGCTCATGTGAGAGCCAATAATCCTCTATTAAACTTCTGAAAATCAGCCCAGAGAGAGCTGCAAAAGGGCGTGAGAGAACTTTTGGGGGTGACAGAAGAGTTCTCTGTCCCCATGGTTGTCATTATACTTGTACGTCTGTCAAAATGCATGGTATGTTTAACATTGGTGAATTTTGTTGTATATAAATACCTCAATAAAGCTGATTTAAAAGTTTTTGTTTGTTTGCTTATGAGACCAGGGTCTTACTATGCAGCCAAAGGTGGCCTCAAACTCATGATCCTCCTGCCTCAGCCTCCAGAGTGCTCGTTACTACAGGCATGCGCCAGCAGGCTTGGCCTCTGAAATTTTGTTAAATGCCTGGCACAGACCTTGGGCAAAGTAAGGGCCCTATCGTAGAGGGAAACACTGAGCCACATGCCTGCATATATTCACTGAGTCGGGCAGAAGGGATCGGGCTTCCTAGAAAAGGACCAGCCCCTCACCCATGCCTCCGAGCCTTCCTGGGTGAACTCAGGTTTACAAAGGCATATAAAAGATATTGGGAGAAGGACCTGGCAACCTATTCCCCAAAAACAATCCTCTATTGAAAACCCTATGAACAGCAGAGAAGCACTGACAATAGTGTTTCGCCTGTTGTACGTAGGGGTTGCTATGAGTTGGACACCGACTGGACAGCACCTGACACTGACATAAAAGATATAGGGATATGAACTCCAGTCAATAAAAGACACACTGTCAAATCCTGCTAGGGGACCCTTTATGTTTGACAAAATGTTGATTTAAGGATTCAGAGGCCCATTTGCTGGGCCCTAGTGATAAAGAATATTTCTTCCTTATTACTCTCAGTTTGGGCCTGTCCTGACAACCAGAGGTCTGTTCTGATCCTAGGTCACCACCAACTCCAACAAGTATTATACTTTTCCTTCACAAGGTCTTTAAATTTTTTCATTCGTTCCTAAGGTATAAAGTATGGTCTTGTTGACATTCAAAACCTGGATTTCTTCCTTCTCTTAAGAAAACCAATCAGACCAGGCCCTGGCTACTTTAAGACTCAGGAGTTTACATTCCTCATGCCCCTAATCAAAGAATAGAATTGCACTCTCCTATCTAGAGAATTGGGAGAAGGACCTGGCAACCCCCTCCCCACAAACATCAATCTGCCATTGAAAACCCTATGAACAGCAGAGAAGCACTGACGATAGTGTTTCCCCTGCTGTACACAGGGTCGCTATGAGTTGGATACCAACTCGACAGCACCTAACAACAACAACAACATCTAGAGAATGCCAAGAGCTCCTCTCTCTGAACACAGAGGCGGTACAATAAATTTCTCCCCATGTGGACATAGCTCCTGGTATCTACAAGTGGTTTCTTCAAAGAATTATAGTCAAAGACTTTCTGCTTTCTGCTTGGATTGCTCTGTAACACCCGTGGACTGTTGAACATACCCAATTGAAGAGAAACACACAGATCCCTTTGTCCACTAGTCTGTAAGTCCTATATAAGGGACAAGAAAGAACAAGTTGAGGAGCATGGCTATTTTGGGACCAGAGACCCTGCTGTTGCTCTGCCGGCAATTAAAGCCCCTTCCTCTATTTAAAAAAAGAAAGAAAGAAAACCAATCAGGGTTTGACCTCTCTGAACCATGGCCCTGTGAGGGTCTAAGTGTTTGGAATGAACTCTGGCCAGCATCACGGTAGACGGGACAGTGTCTTTTTGGCTCACCCCAAGGTTTGTCCCACCTGGCCAACCCTGGTGCCCCAAGAGTTTGCATGCCCTGTTTTGTTTCTTCATCAAATATTTAGACTGCACCTGTTCTGTATCTTGTCTACGGATCACGCAGCTGAATCTCCAAAGGAGCCTTGATCATCTTTTTCAGAGGCCAGAGGATGGAGATCTGAGACATATCCCCCACAAGCCAGGCTTCCTGAGCAGGACCCCTCGACCAACACTCTGGGAGCCACCAAATTCAGAACCAGGAAATTCCGGTACTGTCCATTAGCATGGCTTTGATGGTGCCACTTGAAAGAAACCTACCACGTGGTCACATGTGGTGGGCGCACACCTGTAATCCCAGCACTCAGGAGGTGGAGGCAAGGAGGATAGGGAATTCAAGGCCAGTCTGGGCTACACGGCGAGACCTGTTCTCAAAAACAAAAAAATCTGCCAGGCACAGTTGGGCATACCTAGAATCCTAGCAACTGGGGAGGCATTGGCAGGAGGATCCTGAGTCCGAGGTCAGAAGCAGCCAGACTCTGTCTCAAAATTAAAAATTAACAAAAAGGCCAGGTGCAGTGGCGCACACCTATAATCCCAGCAACTCAGGAGGTGGAAGCAGGAGGATCTCAAGTTTAAGGACACAGGTAGCCTGCGTAACTTAGTGAGACCCAGACTCAAGATAAAAGGGGGGCTGGAGATGCAGCTCTGTAGTGGAGAACCCTGGGTTCAATCTCCCAGTACCACAAATAAGTAAGTAAGTAAGTAAATAAATAAATACATAAATAAGGGGCTGAAGGTGCAGCTCAGTAGTAGAACACTTGCCTAGCATGTGTAAGGACCTGCCTTCAACCTCCCACTACTGCAAAAAAGAACTTTTTAAAAAATAATATAATGTGAGCCGGGCACAGTGGCCCATGCCTGTAATCCCAGCAACTCAGGAGGCAGAAGCAGGAGGATCGCAAGTTCAAGACCAGAGGCAGTTTGCATAATTTAGCGAGACCCTGTCTCAAAAAGTGAAAGAAAAAAAAAAAAAAGGGCTGAGGGTGCAGCTCAGTGGTCTAGCCCTTGCAAAGCATGCAAGTGTGAGGCCCTGGGTTCAACCCCTAGTACCACAAAAATAAATAAATAAATAAATAAATAAATAAAATAGTAATAATAATAATAATAATATAATGCCAGCAACTTGGGAGGCAGAGGCAAGAGGATTACGAGTTTGAGGGCAGCCTAGGTAACTTAGGGAGACTCCGTCTCAAGATAAAAAATAAAAAGGGGGCTAAAGGTGCAGCTCAGTGGTAGAACATTTGCAAAAGCATGTGTGAAGCCCTGAGTTCAACCCCTCAGTGTTCTTGTTGTTAGGTGCCATCGAGTCGTGTCTGACTCATAGTGACCCTCATAGGGTTTTCAACGGCTGTTTCAGGATTGCCTCAAGAGTGGATTGCAAAAAAAAAAAAAAAAAAAAAAAAGAGTGGATTGCCAGGCTCTTCTCCCATTTTTGCAGTGCTGGGAATCGAACTCGGGACCTCAGAGACTGCAGCGCAGTGCTCTACCAACTGAGTTAAATCCCAGCTCAACCCCTCAGTACTGGGGGAAAAAAAAAAGAAAAAAGAAAAGGAAAGAAAAAGAAAAAGATCTATCATATGGGGCCATTGACAACAGGGTTGGGGGATAAAGGGCACAGAGCCCAGCCAGTCAGAGCTAGTGTGGGGAGGTGGGCACCTTGGGCAAGAGCCACAATGCCTGGACAGTGTCCCTGTCTCCCCCACAGAGGGAGAGCACTGGGGTTGACTATAACCTTCATCTATGTCACCCCTCTATGTTCAGCTGCCACCAGCACAAGGCCAGACACACGGCAGGTATCAAGTCCATGCTTGTTGAGCAGATCTGTGTAGAGAGAGAAACCTAAAGATGCTCAGAATACACACATCATAGTGTGGTAGGAAAACCCCAGGGGGGCAGCCACCCCGTCTGACGCACCTCTGTATTCCCAGCATCTACCTGGAGTAGCCAGGCAATATTTGCTTAATACAAAAGTCCATTTCCTCCTAGGAAGGCTCAGAGACGTGAAGTGACTGGCAGAGGTCACACAGCTGGGAAGAGTGGAAGCCATGCTCAGGGTCTTGGGCTGGCCTGCCACCAACCCACCTCTCACTGCCCCCTAGAGTTGGGGGCAGGCTGTCAGCCTGCCCAGACACAGTGCCGGGCCGGCTCACCTTCCCATCTGGCACGCTGCTGTATCCACTGAAGTGCAGGGGCCCCGGCACGGTGGGCCTGGAACCCATAGGCAGGTGGTGGTCCAGGCAGGTGGCCAGGCAGAGGGGCAGGCAGGCCCAGCAGCACAGAAGGATGTAGACAGCAGACAAGGCCAAGGAGCACAGGACGATAAGCAGAAGGCGACCCTGAGGGAGACAGTGACCGTGGGGGAATGGGAGGCTGCGCATGGCCCCTCGGGTCTAGACCCTGCTTAGGCAGCAACTCAATCCACGAACCATGCCTTTCTCAGGCCTTCCAGACCCCCAAGCCCTGGAGTTATGGAGCTCTGCAGATAACGCCAACCTCCCCTACTGTAGATCAGGAAACAGTGTGGGGTGAAGCGTGTAACTCGAGGCTACCCGGCAAGGAAGCATGGCGTAGGGCCCTAATCCGGGCTGCAAAGTCCGTCTTCTCACCTTGAAGCCTGGGTGCCCTATGCAGCATTGGCCCTGACTCTTCCTCTCGCCGGCCCTCGGTCCACTGCACAGGCTGCCCCCATGGCCCCACCTCCATCCCCACCCCCAGCTGACTCAGTGTATCCCCTGGGCTGATGACCAGGACCTGGGTCAGCAGTTCAGGGGATGGGAGGGGACTTGAGGGAAATGCTTTCAATCATCGGAAAACTCCTGCCCAGCAGCGCCTGCCTCTAGAAGCCATTTGAACCAGCGCCTGGGCTGCTCCCGTGGGCAGAGAAAGCCCCCATCAAGTGAGCACCCGGGTCTCTCTGGGCTCCAACTTGCTGGCCCCGAGTCCACCCCTCAGGAATCGCCTAGCTGCTGGCTGGGGCTCTCTGAAAATCACAGGTGGGGAAAGAGCCCCTCCTCCCGCCCCCAGGCACATCCTGCCGGAGGCCCACGCTTCCTTGTCTGCCCTAAAGCCACATCAGCTTCTAAAAATAAGTCTCCTCTGTGTGGCCAGCCATTCAGGGGAGGGGGTTCAGTCCCTGAGGCTTTGGGCTCTGCACAGCACCCAGTCCCCTGCCCACAAAGGACACCAGAGGCCCAGAGACTTGGACACAGGCAGTCGAGTTAACTCCCCACAACACCCAGGTCTCCTGCCACAACTAGGGGATCCTGAATGAAGACATGAGTGCTGCACTTTCACACCCTGTCCCTACCCCGCTCCCCAGCAGACCTCACCTCTTACCTCCCTTCTACTGAGGAGGAGAGTAAGGAACTGAAATCGAAATGGGGATGTCACTGGCCTGGGCTCACGCGGCCTCAAAGAGCAGGGCTGGACTCAGGCCAGGACCCCTTCTGGGCTTGGGAGTAGTTGGGTTAGAAGCAACCATCAGGGGCCCAGAGTGCAGCAAGGTGGCAGACCATGTGCTCAGCATGTGCAAGGCCCTGGGGTCAATCCCCAGCACCAAAAAAAGAAGAAAAAAAAAAAAAGAAAGAAAAGAAAGAAAGAGAGTGAAAGAAAAGAAAAAAAAGAAAAGAAAAGGGGGAAAGATCGGGGGAGAAAAAAGAGAAGGAAAAGGAAAAGGAAAAAAAGTGTGTTTTAAAGTGACCATCAGTCGAAGGGTGCCGAGGCTGCTCTGCCCCTCGCTGCCTCCAAGTCCCCGGGAGCCCTCCTCCATTCATGACACTTACCGGAGCCTTCATGCTGTCGCTGGCCCTCAGCAGTCTGGGGGCTGCTGTCTCCAGGGCTTGAGCTGGGAAGCGGTGTGGGCCCCACACCTGCCAAAACCCAGAAACCTAGAGCCAGGAAAGGATAAGGCAGACCGGGTCCCAGGATGTGGGAGAAACTGAGGCAGGGGAGGGTACAGGCCTGGGTAAAGGCATATGGCGCCCAGATATCAAAAGTCTTAAAGTCTCCCAGCATGGGAGCGCAGTATTCCATCCTAAAGGAGCCAGGATCAGTGACCTTTGGGAGACCTCCCGCCAGGCAATCCCCACCGCGCACAGCGGGACGGAGAGGCTAAAGGAGGCTCGCGGCGGCTCAAGGTCATCCATCGCGTCTGAGGCACAGAAAGCCAAGAGCCAGGAGCCGGATCCCTACTCCATCCATCCTACCTCCCTACCCGCGGGGAGATGCAGAGGCCTGATCCCACCGCCCCCTTCCCCAGTCCGGAGCTAACCAGACGGGCAAGTTGGGGCGCGCCGGAGGCTCACGATCTGCGGCTCGGAGCTCCATGTCCCGAGGGCCAGCGGGGCTGGAAGCCGGGGCCGCGGGTCGGAGGCTGCGCCGCGGCCGCAGCTCCTTCGGGCTGGAAACCGAACCCGCGCTGTCGGGGGCGGGGCCAGCGGGCAGGGCGGAGACTTGCGCCCGGGGGCGGGGCCTGCGCGGCCGGGGCGGGCGTACGTGGCTGGCGCCTCGGCCTCCGGGCTGAGGGCGGGGTCTCCAACGCCGGAGCCGAGTCTCATCTCCCGCATTTGCTCTCTTTCGTCCTCTTTTATTCTCGCCCGGTTCCCCCCGGGGGCACCGGACTGCAGAGAAAGGAGATCCTGTGGGTGTTGGAGCCACGGCGCAGCGGCTGCCTGGCCGTGCGCGCTGGAGGTTCACTGTTTCTGAAATGGGAGTCGGGGGCGGGAGCCGGGAGCTGAAGCAGAGTCAGACAGCCCTGGGTTTCAAGCGGGTAGGGTTGCCAGATTGAGCGAATAAAGTACAAAACGCCCGGTTGAATTTGGGATTGCAGATAAACAATGAGGAAACGAGTTGTTCGGGGTACAGTTGTTTTTTATTTTTTAATTATGTCCATGTTACCTTCATCCTTGCCTGGAGCCGTAGCCCTGTGGCATCCGATCCTGTCAGATCTCGGAAGCTAAGCAGGGTCAGGCCTGGTTAGTACTTGGATGGGAGACCGCCTGGGAACACCAGAAGCTGTAGGCTTGGGAGAAGGACCTGGCAACCCCTCCCAAAAGTCAATCAGCCACTGAAAACCCTATGAATAGCAGAGCATGACAATTGTGTTTCGCCTGTTGTATCGGGTTGCTATGAGTTGGACAGCGACTTGACTGCACCTAACAGCAACATTGTTACCTTCAACAGCAACATTGTTACCTTCACCCAAGCCTCAGTTTTTCTCTGTAGAGTGCAAAGAATCCCTCCCAGTGAGAAGGCTCAGGGGCGCTCCCAGCAGAGCCAGGATTTGAACTCTGGCAGCTTCCCTCCAGACCCAGGACCCTGATCGGAAGATGCTGCAATGTGTCCCATTCAAGGCTCAGATGGGCTCCTGTGGGGATGTCAAACATGGTTGGCTTCAGGGGCCAGGCTGAGGGTAGGGAGGACAGAAGGGGAGGATATGGGGCTGTGGGAGGGAGGAGAGGCCCTGAGTTGGTGTGGAGAACCCACTTCCTGTGTGTTGGTGTTGGTGTTGTTAGGTGCCCTCGAGTCGGTATCCGACTCATAGCGACCCTCTGTACAACAGGGGAAACACTATTGTCAGTGCTTCTCTGCCGTTCATAGGGTTTTCAATGGCAGATTGATTTTTGGGAGGGGGTTGCCAGGTCCTTCTCCTAAGCCTACAGCTTCTGGTGTTCCCAGGCGGTCTCCCATCCAGGTACTAACCAGGCCCGACCCTGCTTAGCTTCCAAGATCTGACGGGATCGGATGCCACAGGGCTATGGTTGCAGGCATCTTCCTGTGTGAGGTCTTTGAAAAATGTGTGTGAGTTTGTGGGTGGCATTTGGGCAGGGGTGTGGCTCTGTGCCCGAATGCTTGCCTAGCCTGTGTGAAGCTCTGGGTTCCCTCCCGGCTCTAGGGAAAAAAAAGTGTGGCCAGAAAACTCACCTAACCATCCCGGCCCAGGAGCCAGCCTGGGCTCCTCTCTGGTCCCCACTTCAGACTCGGGATCCCCTTTTCTCAGGGGCTCCTATAGCCAGGGTCCTAGGGTGTCCATCCCCAGCTCAGCACCCCTGCCAAGTCTGTCAAGTCTACCCTCCCCAGATTCAAGGCAGCCCCCTCCCCACCAGGGCCTGGTGTTTTAGGCCTCGTGCCTTTCTCTGTCCGATCGGGGGAAGGAAGGATGGCTGACATGGCCCTGTCCCTGGTAGCCTCCTTGGAGCACAAGCCCTCCTTGTCCCTCCCGTGAAAGGCTCACAGTGGGTCCCCAAAATCGAGCCCCTCTGGCTTCCCCCATGTTCTCATCCTTCAGATTTCTCTTCGTGTAGACCCAACCCCAGGAGCACAGCAGTGCGAACCTCCCTATGGATTCATTTGTCACCCACAATGGCTGCTGAAGTGAGGGTTCTTTCCCCAGAGAGGCAGCTCCTTCCTTGCCGGGGCCACGTGGAGATAGGGACGTGCCCAAATGGCCGAGGCTTGCAGGGTAGGCGAGGATCCCAACTCCATAGTGAAACTGAGATCAGAAAATTCCACAGCCCCAGGTGAAGCTCTTCAGGTTGATTTTAGCAAACACCCACTGTCCTTACCCCAGCCTACAAGGCCCTGCACAATGTGAACTTCTGCCTCCTTCCCAGCCCCTCTCCCCCTACTCCAGCCATGCTGTGACCTACAATCACACGGAGCTCATTCCTACCCCAGGATCCTTGCACTTGCTACATCATCTGCGTAAATTGCTCCTTCTTGTCATTCAGCTCAAACCTCACCTCCTCAGAAAGCTCCTTGTGAACCATCCTATCCAATACTGCATCCCTATTCTTCTGTCTCACCTATTATTATTATTATTATTATTATTATTATTGTGTGTGGTACTGGGGGTTGAACCCAGGGCCTCGCGACTGCATGCTTTGCAAGGGCTGGACAACTGAGCTGCAACCCCAGCCCCCCCTTTTTTTTTTTTACTTTTTGAGACAGGATCTCACAATGGCAGCCCAGGGTAACCTTGAACTCAAGATCTCCCTACCTTAGCCTCCTGAGTGTTGGGATTTCAAGCATGCACCACCATTCCCAACTTACCCATTTTTCCCCCATAGAATTTGCTGCACTCTGAAATCACCCTGTCTATCATTGGGTTTCCGTTGGAGGTCCATGCTCGCACTGGCCTCGGAGCTCTCTGCAGCCACAGTGAGATCAGTCACGTTCTCGGGGGCACCTCCAGCACCCGCATGGTGCCCAGCACACACCAGGGGCTTACTAATGCCTGTTGACTGAATGAGTTAGAGCCAGGCGTCCCGGGTCCTCTGAGGTCCTAACAAATCACCTCCCTCTATCCAGCCTCAAGCCCTGCCGAGGCTCATGGCCAGAGGTGGGGGGAGAAGGCACAGAGTCACCCCCATGTATGAGAACAGGGCTCTGGGTCAGCCCAGGTGGATCCAGACCCCAGGAAATATGGCAGCAGACACCCGTTCCTGCTGCTATGCCCTGTCACCCCTGAGTGTCCCTGGCCCATCCAGCTCTCCATGACGTCAAGAGCTTAATGACTTCTATGCCTCAACTTCCTGCTAAACAAGCAAGAAATCCCCGCAGCTCATGCCAGCTCAGAGAGGTTGAATAGTCACCCAAGTTCACCCGGACAGCTGTGGTCTCAGCACCGGCAGGGTGTATCTTCCTCCCCCCTTCCTCTCCCTTTCCCATCAGCCACCTTGCCCTGGAGGTATCTGATGGGCCAGTGGAATGGCAATATTTGGGGTTGCTGAGCAGCTCCTCCCCCACATCTGCCAGCTTGTTGTGCTGTGGGGCTTGTGTGTTACTGTGACGCTGAGAGTTATGCCACTAGTATCTCAGATACCAGCAGGGGCACCCATGGTGGACAGGTTTCAGCTGAGCTTCCAGACGGAGACAGATTAGGGAGAGGGACCCAGAAGTTCACTCCCAAAACATCAGCCATTGAAAACCCTATGAATAGCAGAGAAGTATTGTCAGATATAGTGTCAGAAAATGAGCCCCCAGGCTGGAAGGCATTCAAGAAACTACTGGGGAAGAGTTGCCTCTTCAGAGTAGCATCAATCTTCATGACAAGAATGCAGTAAAGCCCCTGGGACCTCCATTTGCTGATGTGGCATGACTCAAAATGAGAAGAACTACAGTGGCTGCAACAAAGGGTTCAAACATAAAAATAATAGTGTGCATGTCCCAGGGGCGGGTAGTGTTTCATTCTGCTGTACTAGGGTCACTATGAGTCAGATCTGACTCGATGGCACTTAATGACAAGGACCACGACGTGAAGCAGCTCCTAATCGTCCCTCACTGGGGGTCAGCTCTCAGTGCCTATAGTCGCTATGACCACCACACTGTCCAGATCCGCTCTCTCCCATTTATCTCAAATGCCAGGCTCTTCCCGCCCCCGGCCATTGCTTTGTCCTTGGCCTGGGAACCTCCAGGGACGTGTCTGGCTCTTCTGGTCTCAGCTTAGAAGTTCAGTCCCCTCTTAACATCACCCGTGAAACAATTGTGTGGTGGATCCTTCCCCCGGGCTTCTCTATGAGGCTCTGCCACCCCAGGTTGCTTTTGTGTGACCACAGTCATCTGTTCCATTCCCAGGTCTCCATCGCCCAGCAGACAGCCTGTCACATGGCAGGAGCTCAGTAAATATTTAATGTGTTAATGAGGTCCACTGTCATCCTTTCCATATCACACATTAGATCACTGAGGCACAGAGAGGTTTAGCACCTTACCCTGGTCACACAGCCAGGCCCTAGAGTAGCATAGAAGGAAAAGCCGACATGGGCATGGTTGGATTGGACTGGGGTGGGAGGCCAGGCTGGAGCTTCCTGGAGGAGGGAGAAGGGATGGTCAGGGGCTATGCAGGCTCTTACAGGTACATCCCAGGTCTGGGATCTTTGGTCTGCCCACTGAGCCTTGTCCTCATTATACAGATGGGAAAAGTGACTCCCAAAGGCAGACAGAGCTCACTGGAGGCCAAAAGTGGCCCTTCAGATCGCCCCCCCAGAACTCTAGGAAGCCCGCCACAGCCCCATTTCTGCCACCCACATCGCCAGGAGCAGAAGCAAGGGGAGAGGCCTCCCAGAGGGAGATGATGGGAGCTTGAGGGAGCCAGGAGCAGGGACTTGGGAGGCCTGGGTTCTCCGGCTGACCTTGCCACTTACCCATGCATAAGCCCCTCAAAGGCTCTGGGCCTCAGTTTCCCCATCAGGACAAGGGGCCGGAGCCTTCCGCCGCCCCCTGCCCCCAGCATGAGGACAGGGCGGCAGGAGCTGCTGGTTAAGAACACAGGCTCCTGGGTCCAAGAGGCATGCTGGAGTCCTGGTTCCAGCATTTATTGCTGAATGATTTTGCTCAGCCCCTTCGTCCCCTGAGCCTTCCTTTCACGGTCTGTAAAAAGAATAATAGCATTTTTGAGGGCTGAATGAGCTAATGTAAGGGAGTCCTTGGCACGATGCAGGACACACCACCACCATCCAACGGGGCGAAGTTGTTAGAGTATTAGCTGGGGAATGCTGTCCCCTGGTGGTCAACAGGAGGAACAGCAGGCGAGCTCCCTGAGCCTGGCTGGAATCAGCATTCCAGGTGTGCGCCCACTGTCCAGATGGGGAGAATGAGGCCAGGCAGGGTCACTCCGTGTGCGCCTCCACCCACTGGCAGAGGCGATGGGCATAGCGAGCCGGGCTGACGGTGGAGAAGGTCCGGCCTGGGTAGCGCAGCGTCTTCCACAGATGCTCCAGCCGCTTGCGAAGCCCGTAGACCGTGGCGAGATCCACGAGGCCCAGGAAATAGCGCTGCTCTGGCCCATCCAGGATGTGGAGGGCATTGGGGGCATCAGGCAGCAGCCGGCGGTTCTGGGATCCCGACTCCTCTGGGCTCTGTGCCCCGTGCACAGACCTGGATGTGGACGAAAAGGAGGATCAGGCTGCTGCCACCTCGGGAGAGCCCAGCCCATTAGCCTGTCCCACGCCTCTGCGTGCTGTAGCCTGCGATGTCAGGTAAACTGAGAGACCAAATAACCAGTTGATGGCTAGAGCTGCGCTGTGTTGTCAGTACACAGGTGCCGGCCACAGGTGGCCGCTGCACACTTGAAATGCAGCCTGTCCCAAAGGAGATACGTGTGTAAACTACATGCTGAATTTCCAGGACAGTAGGAAAAGCATGTAAACTATCCCATCAATTTTTATTTTGATCATGAGGCAGGACAGAAAGACAGGGGAAATTGGGGGGACATGGGAAGGAAAGGGTTTCTTTCATCCTGGGATCTGACCTGGGTCTTATCAGCCAAGAATATCAAAAGAAGAGAAGCTGCTGTAAGACCCGCCAGCATGGAAACCAGGGCTTCCAGTTTGTTGTTGTTAGGTGCCATTGAGGCATTTCCAACTCAGTGCCCCTCCCAGGGTTTTCAATGGAGTGGATTGCCACAACATTTTCCTTTTTTTTTTTTTTTTTTTTTTTTGTGGTGCTGGGGATCGAACCCACAGCCTCCGAGAGCACAGAGCTGCCCTCTACCAACTGAGCTAAACCCCAGCCCAAACCAGATTATGGCCTATAATTAAAGCTAACAGATCTAGGTAATTTCCCTCAGACTAGATATAGTAGGAATTTCCTCGACTATTCCCAATCTCGGGCTGGGATTTAGCTCAGTTGGTAGAGCGCTGCGCTGCAGTCTCTGAGGTCCCGAGTTCAATTCCCAGCCCCACAAAAATGGGAGAAGAGCCTGGCAAGCCACTCCCAAGGCAATCCCGGAACAATCTGCCATTGAAAACCCTATGAGGGTCGCTATGAATCGGATACCGACTCGACGGCACCCAACAACAACAAATCCCAGTCTCAGCGTTTTACCAGTACTCCTTTTCCAACCTGTCAATCTATACCAGACCTGCTGGGACCTCACTGAGCAGTGTTACTTCAAAAGCCCCAAGTCACACATATACCCCATTGTAGACACCCAGGTGTGCCTCTCCCTCCAGACAGACCCCTGCACTCGCTCTGAAGCACGCACTGCATCTCACGCTATGTAATAAACGCAGAACTCTGCTTTATTCTTTTCTCTCATCCTGAAATTCTCTTCAGTGACTGTGACAAGAACCTGGCATCTCCGCAGTGGAAGTCCCTAGAAAGGGAACTCCTCAGGGCAAGTGGTAATGTTGGGGTACAGCACCCCTAAAAATGACAATTAGATGAAATGATCCAATGTTGGATGTGTCAGATAAATGAAATTGTTAGAAGTAATTTCACCTGCTTTTTATTTTTTAAAATGAAGCTCCTAGAAAAAAATTTTTAACTACATGTGTGGCTTGAATTATATTTCTATCAGGCAGCACGGGTCTGGAGCCTTTGGGTTACACAGACCCTAGCTGTGCACTTCTGTTCTACGTGACTTTGGGCACGGCCCTTATTTGGGTATTTCCTAAGCGTCTGCTTGGGGTCAGCCAACGCTGGAAGCCTCAGGGCCGCAGAGCTGAGGAACTGCGGACAAAGTCCAGCAACCCCAGTTTGCAGATGGTGTGTGTTTGCCTCATACGTATTTCAAATCAGATTCTTTGACCTGCCCCCAGTCCCAGCAAAAGGAGATTCAGTCCCTTAACTTGTCCTGTGAGGGTCGCTGTGGAGCTCATTCCTCTTCTGTGGTGGGGAAATAAACCAATGAGGAATCAAACCCTGCCTGTGCGCCCACCAATCAGAATTCAGTGGTCTGAACCGGGACAGGGTTTCCTGTATGATAAGGAGGCACCGGGTGGAGTGTTCTGAGCAAGGGGCTGTGAACCAGTGAGGGTGAGGGTGAAGGTGGAGAGCCACGGTGAAAGTATTTCAACCAATGCAATAACTGTTCTATGCAAGCCAGGACTTACTGGTTGACTGACAGCAGGGGCCCAAGCACCAGCTGGGGATAAAAGGTGACCTAGCTTGGTTGGGCAGACTGGAGGAGCCCTGTGCCCCATGGTGGACAACCTACCCACCCTTTCACTTCCCTGGTCCCTCCACCAGATGGATGGGCTTGGATTCTTTCTTTCTCTCTCTCTCTCCCTTCCTTCCTTCCTTCCTTTCTTTCTTCCTTCCTTTCTTTCTTTCTTTCTTTCTTTCTTTCTTTCTTTTCTTTCTTTCTTTTGCTCTCTCTCTCGCTCTCTCGCTCTTTATTTCTTTCTCTTTATTTCTCTTCCTTTATTTCTCTTCCCTTCCTCTTTTCTTCTTCTTTCTTTCTTTCTCTTTCTTTTTTTCTGTACTTGGGAGTTGATTCTTAAAGTGCCTGTCTTAACCCCTGTCATTCTGTGCAACCACAGGGTAGGCTGTAGAGAATTATAATCCAAGTAACTAACCAAGTACTAACACAAAGTCCTCTTCTGCAACCTTACTTCACCTCTCTGAGCCTCAGTTTCCACAACTCTAAAATGGGAACTAGAGCTGGGCACTGTGGCACACGTCTGTAAACCCAGAGACTCAGCAGGCTGAGGCAGGAAGATCACAAGTTCAAGGCCAGAGTCAGCCTGTGTAACTTCGTGAGACTTTGTCTCAAGATAAAACGTTTAAAAGGGGACTGGGAGTACAGCTCAGTGTAGAACGCTTATAAATCAAGCGTGAGGCAATGGGTTCAACCCTCTACTACCATAAAAGAAAAAGTGAAATAAAATAAGAATGAGCCTACGGTCTCGGCGAGGCTCATGGTCAGTATGCAGAGTGCTCATCCCTAGCACAGAGGTGAGGACACAACCATGGGGCTGGTGGTGATAACCTCAGGATCCTAGAGATGGAGTAACTGGGTTAGAGGACAAAGGCTCTTCTTTAGCAGAAATTAAAATTGAACCCTGCTCTGAAAGTTTCAGTAGCTCTACATCCCTGCTTAAAAAATAAGCAGATTCTTCAAATCAGCACGGAAGCTCTTGTTCCACTGGACCCTGTCAGTCCTGTCCCCTGCTGTGGTCCACCTGCGCCCCTGGCCTCTACCAAGTCCTCCACCCCCTACCCTTCCCCCTCACACCCCATACACTGCACTCTCCAGCCTTTGCTTGTCTTGTGTCCTCCACAGAGAAGGCTTTTCTTTTCTTTTCTTTTCTTTTCTTTTTCGGTACTGGAGGTTGAACCCAGGGCCTTGCACCTGCATACTCTGCAAGTGCTGGCCACTGAGCTGCACCCCCAGCCCACTTTTTTTTACTTTTTGAGACACGGTCTTGCTAAATTACACAGACTGCCTCTGGTCTGCGATCCTCCTGCCTCCACCTCCGGAATCGCTGGGATTACAGGCGTGCACCACCACGCCCAGCCTAGGGAAGCATTTCTACACCTCACTGTCTGTCTTTCCTGCACCCATTCTTGCCACTGGCCCCGGGGTGGGGTGGGGGGTTCACCTGGCCACGCGGAAGATGAGGCTGCTGCCCTGGCCCCTCTCGTCCTCGTGAAGGCGCTGGAAGGCCATCAGCAGGCTGTAATCCAGGACGTTGAGCTCCCGCAGGAAGGCGGTGTCCAGTTCCATCTGGCGGAGGAGCCAGCTCCGCTGTGGCCCTGCGGGAGTAGCGTGCCACCTGAACTGTCACCGTGTGCCCGCCAAGCTGCTCCACATGCTCCTGCCTCAGGAGAGCAGGGGTCATTACTGTCCCCACCTCACAAAGAAAGAACTTTGTTTATAATTGGCCTGGGTCCCCTCGTTGCCAATCCGGAGCCGAGAATTGAACCCAAAATGCCTGACCACAGACTCGGGGCTCCGGAAGACTCAGGCAGAGGGCAGTACCAGGGCCCCCTTCTGAACTTCACCCCATGGCTCACCCAGGTTGATGCTCATGCCCTGAAAGTTGAGGTCCTTCAGCACCAAGACAAGGGGGCTGCCCTCCGGGGCCGGCTCCACCCAGCGGCTCACCTCGCAGCCTTTGATGTCATACCTAGAGGTGGGGAGACAGGTCTGGCTCTCCACAGCAGAGACACACAGAAGATAATTGTTAGAAACAAGAGCTTTCCTCGGGTGACCATGGATGCACCAAAGTCATTGTATACGGCATCTCTACCCCTCAGCACAGCCCCAGGCTGTGGCCCCAAGTTAGAGGCAAAGAAACTGAGGCTTGGACTTGCCTGCACCCCAGTAAATGAAGAGCAGAACAGGGGTTCATACTGCAGGCCTTCGGAAGCCCAGCCCAGGTATTAGCCCTGCCTGTACTTGTCTCTTAGTATCTTGTCCTTCCTAAGAGTGTCCCAGCTACAGGGATCCCACCAGGAAGGGGCAGCAATGGCCCCGGGGGAATCACAGGAAGGAAGAGCAATGGCCCCATGAGAACTGGCAGCACATGCAGAGCTGTGCGCGGCTAGAGAGGCTGGGTTTGAATCTCTGCTCCTTTTCGATGCACAGCCTTGGCCTTTCTGGGTTTCTCGGGCTTAAAATGAGGATGGTGAGCTAGGTAGGGTGAGGCACACCTGTAATCCCAGCACTGGGGAGCTAGGGGCCAGCCTGGGCTACAGAGTGAGTTGGGGCCAGCCCAAGCCATAGAGCGAGATGTTGTCTCAAAAAGAAAGAAAGGGAGCCTGGCGCGGTGTTGCATGTCTGTAATCCCAGTGGCTCGGGAGGCAGAGGCAGGAGGATCACAAGTTTGAGACCAGAGGCAGTCTGTGTAATTTAGTGAGACCCTGTCTCAAAAAGTAAAAAAAAAAAAAGGGGGGGGGCTGGGGGGTGCAGCTCAGTGGTCCAGCACTTGCAAAGCATGCAAGTGCAAAAGCCCTAGGTTCAACCCCCAGTACCACAAAAAAAAGAAAGAAAACGAAAGGAAAAGAAAAGAAAAGAAAAGAAAAGAAAAAAAAGAAAGAAAGAAAGAAAGAAAGAAAAGAAAAGAAAAGAAAAAGAAAGAAAGAAGGTGTGGGGGGGGGAGGCAGTTGACCCCAGACCCTCAGCGTCCTTCCGGGAATAAGGAAATAATTAATGCGCGTGGCTGAACACAGAGCCCCACTCCTACGGAGCGCTGAAGACAGCGGGGCGGTGGCATTACCGTCTGGGTCCGCTGGTGGCCTCCCCTTCCCGGGCCTGTTTCGCCGTCCATCGGGTGTGTGTAGGTGCTGCAGGGGGCGCTGGCCGGCGGGGTCGGGGCCCCGTGCCTGCTCGGGGACTCACCTCTGCGCGATGCGGCCGGCGGGGTAGAAGACGCTCTGCATGATGATGAAGTACCTCTGGGGACGAGCGCGGGGAGTGAGGGGGTCGCCGCGCGCCCTCCAGCCGCCCCTCCGCCCGGCCACCTCGCCTCGGCCGCACCCACCTTCTTTCCCTGGGCCACCCGCAGGCTGTGCACTCCTGCGGGGAGAGGGGGTGCCGCGTGAGAGCCCCAAACGACATCCTCCCGGGTCCAGCCAGCCCGGGTCCCCGCTCCGGGCCCCGCCCCCTGTCGGGGTATGCGCCCCCAGGATGCTCCGCCCCCGGGAATGGCCACGCCCCCAGGCTCTGTCCAATCCCGGGTCTGCCCCTTCTGGCTCCGCCCCAGAGCCCGCCCCCCGCCCCGCCCCGTACCCAGCAACCGCGCGAGCAGCGAGTGAGGATGCCTTTGCAGGTGCTGCACGTAGCTGGGTAGGTGGGCGAGCAGCACCTGCACCTCCCGTCGCCCCTGGGTCTTCAGGAAGAAGCGCTGGTCGTGGCTGAGGGGTGGCAGCAGGAGGTCACTGTCCAGGCTTGGAGGGAGCGGCTCCCACCGGGCCCCCTGTCCCCGCGTGGGCACCAAGGTCCCTCCCCCAGGTCTCGGCTCGCGGCCTCCCCACCGGCCCTCGCCCCAGGCTCTCTCCCCCCCCATCGACCTCCATCTGGCCCTGACCCTGCCTGCTGTCGCCCTCCTCACGTCCCCCAGCCCAGCCCGCCCCACCCCTGCCTCCAGCTCACGACACGAAGAAGCTGGCCTTGCTCTTGGAGGTGCTGAGGAACTGCAGGTAGGGGCCGCCCGGCCCCAGCGCAGCCTGATAGTCCTCCTCCGCCAGGCCTATGGAGCGCCGCAGGCGAGCAAAGGCCGGGCCGGCCAGGGTGCCCAGCTCGAAGCCCTGTGGGAAAGAAAGAGCAGCCTAAAGGCATCCATGTGGGTCCAGGTGGGTGCATAGGCCCTGGAGCTGGAGGGTCAGGGAGACCACACCCTTCCTGCGGGGCCCCAGGAGCAAGCCATTGCTCCCACTGCACCGATGGGGAAACTGAGGAGGAGAAGAGAGCAAGGAAAAGAACAAGCCCCCTCCCGCACAGGGGCCTTGGGCTTCCTACCTCTTCATGAACCTGAGTCATGACCTCAGAGAAGTCGTCCTGGGTGGGCAGCCCCTGTGGAATGGAGAGAGTCTCAGAGAAAGTCAAGGACCCCACTGCCCACCCCAGGGTCTCTGAGTGGCCTGCACCTGGCCTGGTCCCTTGCCTCCCGCTTGATTCCTTCAGCCAAAAGGGACCTGAGGTGTGCGTAGGCGTGCCTGAGCTGGGCAGATGGGCCACCAGCCTGCCCAGGGAGGAAGGGAGGAAGAGCACGATCTGCAGCAGGCTGGGTGTATCTCATCCACTGCCGGCTCCCCAGGTTCTGAGTTCAAGCCTGGCATACACCCTCAGTGACACACACTGGCCCAGTGAAGCCATATTCCATCGCAGCACAAGGAGGTGGCCTGGAGCCAAGTGACCTGCTTGATGCAGCCTGGGAGGGCCAGACCACAGAAGGCTGCCTGGGGAAGGTAACCCCTGAGTTGAAATCCGAGGGGCAGTGGAGAGGAGGAGCAGAGTGTGGGCGGCAGTGGAAACAGTGCTGGTGGCTCCCAGCAAGGTGAGGGGGGCCCAAGCGTCTGAAGCCAGGAAGAGGGGCGGAGCGTGCATGAGGCAGCACTGGGGAGCCATGAGGGATTTTCAGCAAGTGATGAGGTCAGTTGTGGTCCTGTAAACCACACTTCCTTGGGACCCTATACTCTCCCTGGACCTCCAGGTCCCTGCACAGGATTTGTCCTGTGGGGTGGGCTAGACTGTGCACATGTGTGCACACACAAGCCACACACATGCTCCCCCACCTGCCCAGCTGCTGAGCTAGCAGTTGGGTGACCCTTTCTGCTGAGCCAGCATGGCCGGGGCCTGAGCTCCAGGGAGGATGGGCTGGGCTGGGCTGGGCTGGCTGGGTGGGGGTGGGGTTCTGCCCCAACCATAGACCCTGGCAGGGCTAGGAGGGCTTCAGAAACCACGGAGTGAGCTGGGGGCGGTGGCACACGCCTGCAATCCCAGTGGCTTGGGAGGTGGAGGCAGGAGGATTGCAAGTTTGAGACCAGAGGCAGTCTGCGTAACTTAGGGAGACCCTGTCTCAAAAAGTAAAAAAAAAAGGGGGGGGGCTAGGGGTGCAGCTCAGTGGTCCAGCACTTGCAAAGCATGCAAGCAAAAGAAACCAAGGAGTACAATCCCCTTCACCCATTATACAGATGGGGGCACTGAGGCTTAGAGAGGCAGAGGCCCATCTAGCGTTACACAGCACCTGCATGAATAGGGGGCTCCTCACACTCTAATATCCTGGACCTTTTGGCTCCCACCCCAGAATGTCCCTCCCTCCCTGCACGAGCCCCTGCTTTCCTCCTCTTGGTAGCCCTTTCTGGTCCCCAGTGCAAGACAAGCCATCCGCTGGGCCTGGCCCTCGGTGTTGTGCGGTGCGAGAGAGGGAGTGGCTATTCACCGTGGGTGGGTGGTCTATGGAGAACTGCGTGGCCGCCCACAGCCCTGCCTGCATCATGCACGTCAGCCCATGCAGCTCGTGCCCTGGGCCAATCTCAAACAGGCCCAGGCGCAACTGCTTGTCTCGTAGGCGCCACAGGAGGCCACGGCGGCTGGAGCTCGAGGTGGCTGCTCTGTGTCCAGCCTCTGGGGAGGCGGCCAGGATCTGGTAGGAAGAGGCACAGGAAGCAAAGAGCCTGTGGTGGCATCTCAGAAGGGAAAGACCCAGGTTCAAGTCCCACGTCCACCACTTGTGAGCCTTCCCCTCATCCCTCTCGGCCTCAGTTTCCCCCGCTGTAAAATGGGGATAACGTTGTACCCATCTCAAGAGGTGTCGTGAGGGGCTACCCAGCACCTGGCATAGTCAGCATTCACATAGGCTGGAGGCAGAGCATGCGTTCTGCAGTCAAACCCAGCTGCGACTGACAGCTGCGTGACCTTAGGTAACTCTGTGCCTTGTTTTCTTGTCTGCAACATGAGCGCTCTGGTAACTCCTTCCTGGCAGGTATTAACTGTGTTACTGTTGAGTTTGAGCTCCGTACACAGGAAGCCTGGACAGCAGGAGCTGGGATGCCGGTGATTCAGTGAAATCTGCTCCACTTAGGAGTGCCGAGGTCCTCCAGGCCAGCGCGGAGGGTCAGCACGATGCGGTTGACCCGTTATTAGCAGGCACCCACCGTGTGCACCAAACTGGCTGACAGCCTGAACCGCTCTATGAAAGGGCTTCTATCATCATCTCCATTTTCCCGATGAGGAAACTGAGGAAGAACTCGGAGGACACCCGACAGATCACAACCTCCCTTCCCACCTGCGCCCCGTGTGGGGCGTGTCCTGGTCCTCGCCCGGGGCAGGGCCCCTCCCCGGCTGGGATGGGGGCGTGTCCGCGCCGCTGGCAGAGAGGAAGCCCAGCCCCTGCCCACCAACCTTTCGCGTTCCAGGCCCCTCTTAGGTCCACACCTACCTCGCGGGCCCCGGGGCTTGGCGTGGCCATCGACCCCTAACAGCAGCTTCCCGGGCTTTGGCAGCGTCCCCTCCGCCCCGCTGCAGAAATCAGGGCCCACCCCTGCTTCGTCCCTGACCAATCGCGCGGCTCCAGCCTCGGCTGGGCCCTATCCGCGCGGGGGGCGCTGGCGATCGCCTGCGGGTCCCGCCTCCGCGGATGCAGCATCCTTGGGACATCCAGGCCAGGGCGGGGCCGCCGGGCGTTGGCTAGGGTCCCCTGGAGAGAGCACCCCCCCTCCCCAGCTTCCCCCTGGGGAGAGGACACGGGTCTCCGGGGCTGCCTGGGGAGACGGATATCCTAAATCTTGTCCCGCCCACCCATCCTAGCCTGAAATTCCCACTGTCTTTCAGGAGAAGAAACTAAGATCCAGAGAAAGAAGTGACTACCTCCAGGTCACGCAGGAAGTCAGGGCACGCATCCGTTCAACACATATATTTGGAACACCCACTTCGGGCCAGGAGATTTAGTGGTGAGTGAGCGAGACGGACACAGACGCCAGCGCGATCTTTTAAAAGCATAAATTGGATGATGTCACTCTCACGCTTTAAGCCGCCAGTGTCTTGCCACGGCAGTAGGACGATATCAGGCCATCTGCCCCTCTCCAGGCCCATCTCCAATCACTATTCCCCCTTAAGCCCCCAAGCTAGCCTCCTGGGCCCCTGCTGTTCCCCAGCCACCAAACTCAGCTATAGGAATATATATATATATATATATATATATATATATATACACACACACATATATATATACACACACACACACATATATATATATATATATATATATATATATATATATAGTTGTTGTTGTTGTTAGGTGCCATCGAGTCGGTATCGGACTCATAGCGCCCCTCATAGGGTTTTCAATGGCTGAGTGCTTCAGGATTGCCTTGGGAGTGGATTGCCAGGCCCTTCTCCCATTTTTGCGGTGCTGGGAATTGAACTTGGGGCCTCAGAGACTGCAGCGCAGCGCTCTACCAACTGAGCTAAATCCCAGCCCATATATATATATATATATATATATATATATATATATATATATATAATTTTTTTTTTCTTTTTCTTTTCTGGAGACAGGGTCTCACTATGTAGCCCAGGCTGGCTGTGAGCTCACCATCCTCCTGCCTCGGCCTCCTGAGTGTTGGGATCACAAGCATGTGCCACTACACCTGCCCCTCTGCAGGCCTTTGCATTTGCTGTGCCCTCTACTTGAAGCGCTTCCCCAGACTTTGCTTTGTGTTGTTCCTTCTTGTTACCTTCTAGGACTCTAACTGTGCGCTGCTCCCCACTCTTGCTCCTATCATCTTTACTCTCTTCATGGCCCTTAGCCCTGTCAGAGATCGCCTCGCTCATTTATTGGTCTATTATATTGTCCTCATAGAAGGGGAGTGCCACCAGGGCAGGAACCGAGTGGGCCTCATTTCCTGCCTCTGTGACTGGCACTAACTGGTACTCCATGAATACATATTGGATCAGTATGACTAGGGGGTGCAAAGGGGCTCAGTGGGGCCTAGGAAGTGAAAGGCTGGAGTGGCGCAGTGATTATCAAGAAAGCCATTGAGTATGTGGGGCCTTGCAGGCTGAGGGGGTGGGGAGAGATGACCCAAAGAAGCAGTGTAAGTGAGAGTGGAGGTGAGAAAGAGGCATGTTAGGTGTCGTCGAGTTGGGTCCGACTCATAGCTATCCTGTGTACAATACAACAATACACTCCCTAACTCTGTGCCAGGCAGATGATCGTTTTTATGTTTAAGCCCATTGTTGTAGACACTGTGTCAATCCATCTAGTTGAGGGGGTTCCATTTTTTTGTTGTTGACCTACCACTCTCCCAAACATGACGTCTTTCTCCAGGGAAGGGTCTCTCCTAACATATCCAAAATATGTAAGATTCAGTCTAGCCATCCTTGCTTCCGGGGAGCACCCTAGTTGCAGTTCTTCTAGTACAGATCTGTTGGTTCTTTGGGCCATCCATGGTATGTTCAATATTCATCTCCAGCATCATAATTCAAAAGCATCAATTCTTCTCCTGTCTCCCTTATTTGCTGTCTAGCTTTCACAAGCATATGATGCAACTGAAAATAGTATATGAGTCAGGCGCACCTTCGTCTTCAATGCAACATCTTTAGTTTTCAACACACACGGGTTTTTGGTTTTTTTGTTTTGTTTTGTTTTGTTTGGTGGTACTGAGGGGTTGAACCCAGGGCCTCACACATATTTTTTGCAAGTGCTCATTCACTAAGCTGTACCCCTAGCCCATTTTTCACTTTGTATTTTGGGACTGGGTCTCACTAAGTTATGCAGGCTCCCTCTGGTCTTGAACTTGCAATCCTCCTGCCTCTGCCTCCTGCACTGTTGGTATTAAAGGCATGCGGCACCACGCCCAGCAGTCAGACATACATTTTTGAAAGGTGACTGGTTGTTGTACATAGACTGGAGGAGGCTAAGTGGTAGGGGAAGGACAGTGAGGAAGCTGTCCCTGATGTAGAGCAGGGACAGCTTTGCATCAGAAAGGTCACTGGTAGGGGAGAGAAAATTGATGGAACTTGGGGCTGTGTGGATGTGGGATGGGTGAAGAAAGCCAGGGTCATTGGCACAGGACATCAGTCATGAGAGGCAGGGGATGAGGATAGCTAGATTTGGAGAAGTCTGAGAATCCAGATCATGACAGAATAATTTGAGGGGCCACCATGACATCCAAAGGGTAGATGCAGTCTATGCAACGTGTTGGGGCTCCAAAGAGAAAGCTGGGCTGGAGGCGGACCTGGAAGATGAGGTCACCAAGGGAGGGCATGGGGAGAAAAGGCCTGAGCCCCAGCCCTGAGGAGCCCAGGATAGCATGACAGAAGAGAACACAACGGACAGAGAGACATCAGGCAGGAGACTGGTCCTCACAGACACCCCGAGCGCCTGAGGGGGACTCTGGGGATGTCATAAGCCAAATGGGGAAGAGGGTCAGGGAACCATCCTCTGGCTCCAAAGGTCAGACATCGGTGGTGGCCTCCATGGGGCAGACTTCCTGGGGTGATGGGGACAGGGCTCAGGGCAGCCCTCGGTGAGGAAGCGACCATGAAAGGGGCCAAAGAGGGCGCTCCCTGGGGGGAATCCCGGCCTGATGAGGGCCCTGTAAGTGGGAGCCTGGAGGGAGCCCAGGAAACCCTGGGCGGAGCCTGCTGGGAGGCAGATGTGGCTCCAGGAGAGGGGCCCATCAGTAACAACAGCCTTACGCTATAACGGGGAAAGGAGCTGGAGCCCAGCGGGCACCTCTGTCTGGCCTGGGGGACAGACGGGGAGCAGGTATGGAAGACTACTGTCTATAGGCGGCCTTTCTTCTCTGCAATGAGGGAGACAGCTTTGCTAACTGGAGGCTGAGTGGGCACCCAAGGCTGGAGAGATGGAGGTTGTCCCTAGGCACTGAGAGAACGGGAGAGCCACTGCCCAGGGGGGGCCGAGTGGGATTGCCACCAGGCTTGGAGACCGTGCCAGCTCAGCCAATCCTGACACAGCAGAAAGGGTCCTGCTCTGACGCACAGCAGCCCTCACTGCTCAGAGCCACACTAACTTGGGCCACTGGCTGCAAGAGCTAGACAATGGGCTTGGGCTTTTAGGGGAGTAGCCTGGGGGTCCACCGTGGCTGATGACACAGGGAGCGCATGGCAGAGGTGTGTGAGCGCCTCAGCTGTGAACTACACCTGCCCAGAATGACGTCTGTACCAGGTCCTGCTTTAGACCCGGTGTCAAACACAGGGACAGTGCAGAAGCACTGGAGGGACCCTCCGTGCCCTCCAGGGCCTCCTGACCACCAGCAACACAGGGCCAGCTCTCCCAGGCGAGGATGACAGAGACACAAACACACGATCAGATCAACATTTATTGTTCAGGTCCCCAAATGGCCAGCGAGATGGGGCCTCCACAAGGGGTTTCCAGGTCCGGAAGTCCTCACGGGGTCTGATCTGTGCAAGACGTAAGATCGTAGGGAAAGCAGCCTCAGAAACTGCCAAGTTGAACATCAGTGTATGACAGGAGGGAAACTGAGGCAAGAGGGTGGGACCCAGAGGAAAAAGTGACAGGGAGGCCAGTGGCAGGGCCAGCACCATTTAGGCCCTGAGCCAGAGGGGGTGAAAAGGAGGCTGCCAGGTCCTCCTCCCTGCTGGGTGCAGGAGATGGGGGGCTCCGCTCCATCCGCGCTTGAGTCCTGAGCAGCTCCACCCCGCCAACTGGGCTGCAGGGGCCACTGTGCCTGGACTGTCCTGCAGGTTGCAACCCATCGTCCTTGCCCCAGAGGAGACACAAAGGGGCCGCAGCCTCATCCCTGCTGGGCCTTCACTGAGTCTTCTTCGTCACCCTCTGGTTCTTCAGCATCACGTAGGTGATGAACAGCCCTGGAACACACAGGGCGCAAAGGCCCGGTGAGCCCATGCTCAGCACTGCTGGGAGGCCAGGCCAGGGCCCAGCGGCAGGACCCACGGGCAAGGTCGCGTACCTACCCAGCCACCCTGCAGACTGCTTGCTCATCTCCCCAGTCATTCAGCAAGTCTCACATCCATTCAACAACCCCCCACTGAGTGCCTACCAGAGGCAGGAGGCTGCATTTAGGGTTTCACGATTCCGCGGGGAACAAGAGCCACTCACGCACCTGCCCTCCTACTACCTGCCCACCCCCTGCTCATCTGCCCCACCATCCAGTCATCCAAGCTTCTCTTCTGAGCGCCAACTAGGGGGCACACAGCCTGTGCTGGGGCTGAGGGCACCATGCTGACAAAGACCAAGTCCCCATCCTTTAGGAAGCCACGAGAAAAGAGGGTACAGAACGAGGAGTCAGGGTGACACAAGGGTAGGAGGTGATGGAGGTGATTGAGGGGTGGCCGGGGTGAGGATGGGGGGACAGAGAAAAGGGAGGCCTGCCACTAGCATCCCAAGAGCCTGAAGCACTGAGAAGACCAGCTGGGTTTCTGACTTGCAGACTTTCATGCAGATGTCCAGCAAGTGCCAAAGTGTGGACGCATGCTCCCGGCATCACGGATGGGGGGTGGCGGGACCCTGGAGGGACCAGAAAAGGGGAGACTTACCCACAAACAGGAGCAGCAGGAGGCCGGCAGCCAGTGGGATGGCCACTGCATAGGCTCTGGGTAGGAAGTACTTGTGGATGACATGCTGGCTGTCGATGAATGGCTAGCACAGAAGGCAGAGCTTCAGTGAGCTCCGCCTCACTTGCCTGGCCCCCACACCAAATATCCCCCACCTTCACTTAAGACACCCATCCCACTGACAGCATCACGGTGAGGGCAGTTGCGGGGCAGGTATAATTAGTTTCCTTTCTTAGTTTACATGGAAGCTGTTTACTGGGCATTTGCTTGGTGCTGAGGACTTGCCGGAAGGCATTCCCCCTGGCAAAGGTTGCACAAAAATTCCTCAGGATTTCCAACCTGGGCTCCCAGTTCTTCTTTACCAACACTTTTCTCTAAAGAATACCAAGTGCTGCCAGGTTTTGCCTTCCAAACACACTGCACTTCTTAAGCAATAAAGATTCTCCCACATTAAAAAAACAAAACCAAAAAAGACCTCATAAAATCACCTGGCGCTCGCCATGCCCAGGAGCCAGCTGGCTTAACTGGGACAGAACTTCCCTTAAAGACCACACAAACCAACAGGGCTTCGCTGTGTAGCCAGATGCGACCCTGAGTCAGAACCCCCTCCCTGGGCCTCAGTTTCCTCATCTATAAAACGCAGACACCGCTGACATCTTCCTCATACTGTTCTGGCGACTCCGCAGGGTAAGGCATGCGAAGCAGCCAGCGCAGTGCCTGGCACACGTTGTTGTTGTTAGGTGCCCTTGAGTCGGTATCCGACTCATAGCGATCCTACATACAACAGGAGAACCACCACTGTCAGTGCTTCTCTGCTGTTCATAGGGTTTCCAATGGTAGGCTGACTTTTGGGAGTGGGCTGCCAGGTCCTTCTCCCGAGCCTACAGCAGCTGGTGTTCCCAGGCGGTCTCCCATCCAAGTACAAACCAGGCCCGACCCTGCTTAGCTTCCGAGATGTGACAGGATCAGAGGCCACAGAGCTACGGCTGCAGGCGCCTGGCACACAGCAGCTGTCTAAATGGTGTCAGGGATCCGGCTTCAAGACCCAGGGCTGGTGGACGGCGAGCCGAGGGAGGGGGCAACACGTACCAGGAGGATCACCCAGGTGGTGTAGTAGGTGAAGATGATCAGGCTCACGGCGACGAGGCCGAATCCCACCACCTGGTCTGCCCCGGTGGCCTGCAGGAAAGGGAGGGCTCCGCTGATGAAGTGGCTCTCCACCTGGACGCACTGACCGAAAGGGGAGTCGCAGCCGGTCTCGGCTCCAACCTCCCCTCCATTCAGCAGCCGTACCGAGGGGCTGGCTCGGCATCCGGGTCTAGGCTGGGAAGCACGGGGCCCCGGCTGTCTCGCTGTGCACGGGCCGGCGCGGGGACAGTCCCGCTTCGGGGTGCCCAAGCCCCAGCTCCGGAGCCGACTCCCGATCCAACCCCCGACGCCCCAGACCCTCGGCTCACCATCTCCCCCGCGCGCGCCGCCGCCGGAGCGGCACGTCACATCCGCGTCCGGGTGCGGCCCTTCCGGCTCGGGGCGCGGGGCACGCCGGGAGTTGTAGTCCCCGGGCCGGCGCAGGACCGTGCTGTCCGGGACCGGCAGGTTGCGCCTCTCTTTGCGTGTTGGGAAATGTAGTGTTTTGGGGGCGTCGTGGGACGGGTTGTTCCCCCCCCCCCACACACACGCCCGTCTCCTTAGGGAATGGGACAGAGCTGGGAACCCAGACTGCCTGGTTTTCGTGGCCAGTACTGTCAAACGCTCCCAAATCGTTCATCCCCAAACATCCCATAGTCCCAAAGCTAGACAGAGATGAGGGGGTCCAGCGTCGGAAGTCCCTTGTTTCAGATGGGAAAAGTAAGGCTCAGAGAGGAGCGGATCATAATCTGAGTTCGTGGTGAAGCCCATGCCGGAAACTGATGGCCTTAACGTCCTAGTCCCCAGGCCCTAATTTGCTTGGCGGAAATGGTGCAGAGAGGGTTCACTGCCTGGCCAGGCCTGAGAGGAGAGTAGGCGCTTGTCTGAGCCCGCAGGGGTGGCGAGGAGGGAGGCACTCGCTTACCATTGCCTGGCTACTGCGGCCCCTCCTTCCCTTCACCCACTGCCTCTAGGGCCTTGGGTGTCAGAGGTTTCGGGATGGTCCTTCCCTGGTCTTGTTGTTGTTGTTAGGTGCCGTCCAGTCGGTATCCGACTCATAGCGACCCTCTGTACAACAGGGGAACACTATTGTCAGTGCTTCTGCGCTGTTCATAGGGTTTTCAATGGCAGATTGATTTTGGGGAGGGGGTTGCCAGGTCCTTCTCCCAAGCCTACAGCTTCTGGTGTTCCCAGGCGGTCTCCCATCCAGGTACTAACCAGGCCCGACCCTGCTTAGCTTCCGAGATCTGATGGGATTGGATGCCAGAGGGTCTTGGAGACCCTTTTCTCTGAGATCCAGGGGAAGCTGGGCCAGCTCATCTTGGATTCTTTTCCTCCAGCTTAGGCACCTGGGGCACTGTCCTGCCACAGCATACGGGGCCTGGCTGCAGCCCACACACCAGGTCTCACCAGATGTCACCGCCCCTCATCAGGCTGCTTTCTCAGCTGAAAGGTGAAACTCCTTCCTCTGTGCCCCACAGGCCTCAGGGCAGGCCGCCAATGGCTGCATTGTACCTTGATGCACTGCTGCTTTGATGAGCTCGCTGAGGGTAGAAGCTGGAATGGGGACGGCCACAAACAGGAGCTTGGAACCAACCAGCTTTTAAGATCTGGTGACCTCTTAGATGCCCAGCATCTGGAACTCCTTGAGGGGTTCTCTGGAGGCCCTTGGCTTGCTGTGTCTCCTTTGGGGGTGGTGGAAGGTGAGGTCCAAGCCTGGAGTGGCTTGATCTCTCTGGCAGCAGTCCTCTGCCTGGGTCCTCTAAGCCCACCATTGACTATAGGGGCTGCCCTCCCAACACTGGTAAGGCCAACCCTTCTAGCCTACAGCCCAAATGTCTCCCCCAGCCAACCTCTCCCTCCCCAGGCTTCCATAAAGGGACCAATAATCAGCCTCAGGAAAGTCAGGAGTGGGGGTCAGCCCTGAAGTGCTGGGGATGCTGCTGATCCCGGGCTTTGGAGACTGGGAACAGTCTGCGTCCGTCTCATTTCCTCTCCAAGCCCATCTGCAGCTGAGGAAAAGGCCGTTACTTGACCTCCGGAAGGCCTCCTGGAGGCCACCTGACCTGCAGAGCCCTGGTTAGAGCCTGGTCTCTGCGATCAGAGCCGTCGCTCCCTGGGTGTGAGCCCTATAAGAAGCTGCCCTCTTGGCCTGGGTCTTCCGCAGGAATCTGGGGTGATAAAGGAGGCAATGATTGTGACCATGGCCATGGCTTGGAGATCCCTGGCCCCCTACAGCTTCTCTACCCCTAGAATGTCACTTTACCCATCTGGCTTCCTTCTGATGTTGTCTGGGACCCCAAAGTCAATGTGGTAAAGCAGCAAGGTAAAAAACGAAACAGAACAATAGACAAAAAACACATTTAATTTTCCCCCCAAACCAAGACACTGACACTAGGCCGATCTCTCTTTACAATGTTATTCTCTATGATAAGCTGGGACAGAGATACAAACACAGCCTGTGGAATGGGGAGAGGTGGTGGCAATGTTCTGTTACAAAGGAGGGGGATAAAAAAAAAAAAAAGGACACCCCTCCCCCATCACCTCCCCAAAGACAGGAAAACAGGGGTATTCTCCATCCTGGCAGATCATGCAGTGTGATCAGTTGTGGGATGACCAGAAAAAAAAAAAAAAAAAAAAAACACTTAAAAAATATTGTAGACCTTTATTTTCTTTAAATCTCCTAGTAGAAACATTAAACTGTCTTTCAAGAAGATTCCAAACTGGCATTGCATAGACCAATTCCTTTCCAAAAATATCTCTAATATATTCTATCTCTCTATATAGAATTTGAAGTCCGGGTGCTGTGGGCACCTGGTAGGAATCACTGAGCTAGAGATTGACTCACTGGCTGAAGAAATGGCTTCCACACAGGGACCAGGCCAGAGCTCCAGGCCTCTGGCCCCAGCCAGTGTTCATTTGGTTGTGGCCAAGTTCTCAGCCCAGTTACCCTGGCCCAGGGCCTGGCGTGGGAAGATGAGGCAAGCTCTGTCTCCTTCTGAGGTGACTGGAGAACTCAGACCTTGGCTTAGGTGGGGCTGGGGCGCCTGGTTTGGGGGAGCCTCCCCCAAAGTACCAAAGGCAGCTGCTTTGTGCCTAAAGCCCCAGAACTTTGAATCAGACACAAATTACAACCTGACTGCAACTCCCCCCTGGGCTGTGAAGTCACAGGCACCAAAGGCAAGGACGGTGCTCCCCCGTATGCTAGGGGTCACCTCATCTGGAAACAGTGTGGCCAGCTTCCTTTTAAAGTGCCAGGTGTGCGCTGGGCAGGACGGGACTCCCAGAGCTGACCAGAGCCTTCTCCAGCCAGAGCCCACGTTCTGTCCTGCCCTGGCAGGCACCTTGTGACATTCATTTTCTAAAACAGTTATTGGGTGATTAAAACAATGACAAAGACAACAACAAAACCCCTAGGAATGCTCTGGTCCCAGTACCGGGGAGTTTCGAAGCCAACCCCAACTCCTGCCAGCTGGGGCAGACAGGGCCTGGGTGAGTAGTCTCCCAGCCTGGGGAGGACCACACCCTGGGCCACTGCACCCCTCCCCTCCCCAGCCCTGCTGGGACCCAGCCAGCAGGTGGGGAAGACAGATGCCCCTTCCTCCCTGGAGGAGGAGGAAATATGCAACTGGGAACTCAAAGAGACAGAAAGAGAAGGAGGACAAAGGAAGAACCTACAGGGCTAAGTAAACACCAGCCCGCTGGGTTTATACAAAATGAGTGAAACTCAAAGGGGCAGGGAGTGTCCAGGGCCCGGCGGCCAGCCAGAGCCTTCCTTCAAGCAAGTTACGAGGACCAGGGGAGAAAGTGCTGAGAGCCGGAGGCTGTAGTGGGGGCCGGGCAGGGGTGCAGGCCAGACAGCCCCGCAGGGCCAGAAATGGAGATGCTTGCAGAGGAGCGCAGAGGCTTGTCCAGCAGGCCAGCTCTGGTCATGCCAGGCACAGGGCCCAGCCCCAGCCTGCTGACCGGTGGCACAGGAAAGGGTCTTTGCTTGCCCTGCCCAGCCCAGCTGGGACCTCCCCTTCCTGCAGGAAAGCCAGATGCCCAGGACCCAGCCCTGGGCAGAGGACACCATGGCGCTCAGACGTTTCTGGGCCCTGGTCTTAGATTGGAGCTGGTGGGGAGTGGACGGCGAAGGCAGCGCAGCGGGCCAGCCGGGCTGCCGGGCCCTGGGCCTGACCGCACAGCAGCCGGCACCCAGGGGTCCTCAGGAAGCGGGCGAGGGTCAGCGGGGTTGTGCTGGGGACAGGCGTGTGCAAAGTGCGGGCTGCCAGCGCGGCAGGAGAACATTCGCGGGGAGGGCAAGGGGCTCGAGCTGGAGTGTGGGCGGGCTCTGAGGTCTTGGCTCCCCAGGGAGGCCACCAGCGGGTCCCTGGGTACACAGGGAAGGGCTGGCTGAAGCACTGAGCAGGGGGTCAGGGGTGGCGGGATTCTGGGGGTGGGCTGGCCAAGGGCAAGGGGCAATGAGGCAGGGCCCTATCAGCTTGGCCAAACTGGTGCTCCTAGAGTGAGCAGGTCCTAGGGGCCGGGAGGCCCCTCAGCCCCAAGCCCCCTGCACGTGGAGGAGCTGTTTCGTGTCCTCAGCCAGGGCCCAGTCGGTCTCCTGGGGGGCAGACCTGGCTGGCTCAGACTTGCCCTGCAACCCAGGCCTGCCCTCCTGCCTCCTAGTGGTTCCAAGGAGAATATTCACAGTGGTGCCAGGGCCCCGTGGGCCAAGAGGGTCCTGGGTGGGTGGGAGGACAATGGAATGACGCTCTGGGGACAGGTGCAGGCTGGAGTGTGTGCAGGAGGCACAGACGCAAGGCGGCGGACTCCGAAGGGGACGGTCCCTCCTGGAATGACGCAGTCTGGTACTCGAGAGGGTGGGGCACTTCTCCAGCCTGGACACCGCTCTCTCAATGGCTTTCAATCACTACTGGCTCGTAGACCCCAGAGGAGACCCTGCGGAGGAGAGACAGGCAGCTCGTCCCCCACACGCTCTAGTGACCGAGCGTTCCCGTGGCCCAGGCCCTCGAAGGCACTTCATAAGCAATTATCATCAACCAGCCCTGTTTTGGAGAGGGCCTAAAACTGAGCCCCAGGGATATTAAGTCACTTGCCTAGGGTGAGACAGACAATAAGTATCAGCGTCTGTGGGGCCCACGGAGTGGCATTTTTGTTATTGTTTTTAGGTGCCGTTGAGCCAGGTCCAACTCATAACAACCCAATGTACAATAGAACAAAACACTCCCTGACACTGCGCCACGCCTAACACTGCATCAGGGCCTCTCTGCTATTTACAGGGTTTTCTATGGCTGTTTCAGGATTATTTCAGGAGTGGGCTGACAGGTCCTTCTCCCATTTCTGCGGTGCTGAGGATCAAACCCAGGGCCTCAGAGCATGCAGAGCGGCACTCTACTAACTGAGCTGAAGCCCAGCCTAAGCCCCTCCAGGGCACCAGCAGCTTACATACCCAGGTGTGCTGTCCTATCCTCACTGTAACATGGCGAGGAGGGACTGTGATGTTTGCCAAGAGACCAGGAGGAAGGGAGGGGCCTCATCTGTCTTGCTGCTGAGGCCAGGCCCATCCACAAAGTCATGGGTGCTGGGGGCTCAGCATGCCACTCTGCTATGATCATGCTGCTGAACAAATTGGTTTCTTCTCCCCCAGCTCCCAGCCCCCATTTCCTCATCTTCTGGCGGGGCTCGGGAGGAGTTTTTACAAACTTCCAAGAGAGCGCCTGTGTTTTCTTGCTCCCCAACCCTGGGTACCCAAAATGCCCGCTAGGAGACAGTGGCTGTAATTTCAAGCCTTGGCCAGCAGGGGGCAGCAGAGCAGCACGAGAGGGCAAGTCCGCTCTGGAGCCAGACCTTACACAGTCACTTCCTCACCTGCCTCACTCTCCGGCCCGTTCCCTCACCCTTGCTCACTTGCTCGCTCTTACCTTTGCTCACACCCTGTCTCTCACTTGTTCTCTCTAGATCCTTCACTTATCCTCGCTTGTACTCACTCTTGCTCGCCCACCCTCCAGCTCACTCTGTGTGGGGGGCCTGGAAGGCAGCAGGTGCCACACCCCACTCCAGCGGAGGCCTGTGAGTGGTGCCTGCAGCCACCTGAGCCCCCGCAGAGGTGTGACCCTGCCCCTCCACCATCGCCACCACCCCACCTGGCTCAGTGCCTGGTGGGTAGCTTGTTGTTGTTGTTGTTGTTGTTGTTGTTGTTAGGTGCCGTCAAGTCATGTCCGACTCATAGCGACCCTCATAGGGTTTTCAATGGCTGACTGTTTCGGGATTGCTTCGGGAGTGGATTGCCAGGTCCTTCTCCTATTGTTGCAGTGCTGGGAATCGAACTCAGGACTTCAGAGACTGCAGAGCGGCGCTCTACCAACTGAGCTAAATCCCAGTCCCTAAGGTGGGTAGCTGGTGCTCGATAAATATTCAATAAATCAATGAGTCATCACCAACATCCTTTTAGGGGTTCCCAGACTCAGGAGGGAGGAGAAGGAAAGTAGGACCCAAAATAAACATGGGTGGAGCCCCTGCTGTTTGCTGAGCCCAGGCCAGGCCTCTCCCCAGTGAGCTGGGGAACCAAGCCCCACCTGTCAGCACCCTGGGCCCAGGTTTCTGGGGAGGTGGGAGTGGCCCTCACCCCCTGACAGATAGGACAACAGGCTCAGGGAGGTGACGAGCCTGAGGTCAAACTAGAGGCAAGAGCTGGTGCTCTGAGTCAGGTCAGGAGGCTGCAGGCTCTGCCTTCACCACGGGGCCCCACAGCCCCCTGGCCACCCCACCCCTGACCTTTTGGCCCTACCTGTTCGCCAGCTGAATGCCACTCAGCGTGGTAGAGCCGTCGCGGCTCACGAACAGCCGGAGGTTGCTGTCTGTGGGGGACACAGGGAGGAAGGAAGATGAGTGGGCGGGGCCGGCCCCTGGGGCAGGAGGCATCAGCCCCCCGCTGGCTTGGGGCGGGCGCCTCACCCTCTGTGTTGCTGCCCTCTGTGAAGTCCTGGCTCTGCACGATCTTCTCCACGATGTCGTCGGCGTCGATGCGCGTGTCATCCACCCAGGTTGGGTGGCTCTCCACCGAGTCCTTCTTTCGCCTGGGTTGGGGAGGGGCAGAGTCATGACAGTCAGGGCGGCCACAGGCACAGCAACAAGACAACAGTGACGACAACCTGGACACCTAGAGGACGTGGAGAGGTCCACGTGCTCGCGCATTGCACTTCATTTAACCCTCACGACCCCCTCAACTGCAGGTGCCTTGTTGGATAGATGAAGACCCAGCGGCACTGAGAGGTTAAGTAACTTGCTCAAGGCCACACAGCATGGATGTAGCAAATCTATGGCTCAACCCCAGGTCTGCGGAGCCCACAGACCACACGCTGACCGATACGGAAAAACCACAAACAGCAACATGAGCTAAGCCTGGGCCTCATGCCAGGCCCAGGGCTGCGCCCTTTGTGACCATTGGCGGTTGACTCATCACCATCCGATGTGCCGAGGGACGTTCCCAGGGGCCCGGGCTGCAGGCCAACATGCAGAGGTGCAGGGAGCCTCCGGGAGGGGTCTGTGCTCCGGGGAGCACGGAGCGGTGGGACTCACCGGAACGAGCGGTCCGATAGATGCAGCGGCCGGGGCGGCCGTGGCGGCTTCTCTGGGGGCCGGTGCTCTCGCTCGCCGCCCTCGAGGCCCTCCACGGCCATGCTGAGGCCGCCCGAGGCGCTGCTGCTGGTGGACGTGTTGCGGCGGTGCGTCAGGTCCGACAGGCTGGAGGAGCGCGAGTGCCCCGTGCTGTAGCCTAGGGGCAGGCGGAGACGGGAGGGTCATTACGGGGGACCCCGGGCGGTGGGAGGCCGCAGGCTCGGGGCCAGGCCACTCACCGGAGATCTTGGACTGCTGGCTGGCGTAGCTGGAGTTGCGCGAGTGGCCGGAGTGGAACACCTCTTCCGGGCTGGACAGGTTCTGGTCCGGCTCCTCGGGCAGCCCTGGAGGGGAGCAGGGTTAGAGGTGCCACCTCCCCCTCCACCATCCCCTCGCTGTGTCCCCATAGGACACTGCATCTCCATTTAAGGGACCAGAAGTCTGAGGTCCAGAGGAGCAGCAGCCTGCTGCAAGCCATGGGTCCCCCTCTGAACCTGTATCAGTCACTCCACACAGATCTGTCGGGTCCCCTCTGCCGAGGGCGCCCCCTGCAGGCCAGCAAGGGGGAAGAGCACAGAACAAAACTGGGCTGCAGGTCCCCAACCCACAGAGAGGGGCCAGGGGCCAGGCTCAATCTATGGACCCGGGAAGGTAATGCTAAGACCTTCAGGACATGATGGGGGCAGAGGGGAGGTGCTCATGAGTACAAGGCCCTCCAGACAGAGGGACCAGCGCAGAAAGGCCAGAGGCGGGAATGAGTTTGGATCTATGGAGCAACCAGGGGGAGGGGAAAGCAGGGCGGAGGAAGGGAATAGGCCAGGCCCGAAGGGGCAAGCCAACAGCCCTGTCACGGGTCACTTCAAATCAAGCTTCCCTGGCCCTCCCCAGCTGGAGACAAAGGAACCAGGAGGGACCTCTGTGGGGCTCTGTGAGTGCCCACGGCCCAGCCTTCCCCCCAGCCCAGGAAGAAAGGGCTCATCCACGCCCCTCCAGAGGTGCGCGCGTCCAGGCACAGGCCTGTGTCCCCCAAAGCTAGGCGGCTTTTCCTGTCTCCGGCAGGCCCTCTGCACATGGTGGGGGCAACAAAGACAAGCAGGCCTCAAATCCTACTTGGCCTGGGAGAGGCGCCTCTTCTACTTTGCACTGAGCCAGGGCGGCCTGGTCCCAAGGCAGCTCTCTCCCCTAGAGAACTAAGGTGCTGGAAAGCCCACGCTCCCGCATGCAGCCCCCCAGGCCGAGGCAGGCAGAGCCACAGCCTTCTCCTCTGGGCGTCCCCTGGCTGGGTCTGTAGGCAACCTGAGCCCTGGAGGTCAGAGGGTCGCCCACAGCTCCCACGCCCCAGGGCAGGAACCACCCAGCGAGGCCTGTGCCCCCCCTTTAATTACTACTGTGGTCCAAATCAGGGCCACACGTGCTGCTTTGCTCACTGATGAGCTTGGGGACCGTCTTCCTCTCAGCTGTGACCCCATCCCAGGAAGGGCATGTGCGGCCAGGCTCATAGCTGTCGGGGCTCTGCCTCCCCACAAACAGTATTGGACGGAATTAGAGGGTTGACAAACACCAGGGGTGGGCCAGCCCAGGGCCTCCTCCCACAGGAGCACCCCGCCTCCCAGTGGCCACACTGTGTCCTCCAGGCCTTCAGTTGCTCCTGTTTCCCATAAGCATATGAGGAATGCAGCACCTACTACGTGGCACCCACACTATGTGGCGCACACACTCGCTTAATTTAGTTCATCTCTGAAGTAAGCCAGGATGGGGTTATTATCACCAATCGAGTTTTCCAGAGAGGACGCTGAGACCAGTGAGGTATGGTGGCCGGTCCAGGTGGCACAGCGAGTGGGAGGGCCAGAGCTCCCGGCACGTCCCTCTGCCAGGTGCCCCGTACCCCACGCCCGATGGCTGCTCAGATGCCCCTCCTGAGGGTCGCCTTCCCCAGGCCGGCCAGATCTGCTTTCCAGGCCTGTCTCCTCCAGCTTTCGTCACCTCTGTAGGTGGACCTGCCTGTGACCTGTCTGGTCCCACTGACGCCTGTCTGCCCTGTGAGATGGGGAGACTGCGCCAGGCGCTGTGATCCCACGACGGCCAATGGCACCCTGAGCGGACACAGGCCCTTCCTCTTCTGCCCTCCTCTCAGTGAGCATCTCCCAGGGTCAGGCCACTGCGGGGTAAGTGTGGGACCACGGGTGGGGAATGGAAGGGATGTGGGGGGGCGGTACCTGAGCCCAGGATGGTGGGCCGGGCCTTGGGGGGCCGGGACCCAGTCAGGGAGTTGGTGCTGCTGCCACCACCGCTGCTGGTTCCGCCGCCCTTCCGTGTCAGCTGCAGGGAAGAGTCCTGGCCTGGGATGGAGATGGACTTGGCAGTGGACGGTGGCCTTGAGAGGACAGACAGGTGTGACCAGGCAGCCCAGGGCCTTCAAAGGATGGGTTCCTGTCGCCCTCTCTCCCACCCCGCGCAGGGCACTCACGTCTTGAAGCAGGGGTCTCCGGAGAGCAGGAACATGCCGATGGTGACCTGTGGGCAGAGGGGGCTTCAGCCCTGGCCGCCCACCCTCAGCCCAGGCTCAGACACTCAGCAGCTGCCTGGCTCCACCCCCTCCTGGCTGAGCCCCTGTTTCCTGGGCAGAGGGAGGAATGGACCCCATGGCCTACAGGGGGGAGTAATGGGGAGATGCAAGGAGAGCAGGCTCGCTTAGCTGACGCCTGCCACAGAGTGCGTGGCAGGTCAGCAATGGGGTGTCAAATCACCCCTAGACTGTGGGCTCCTCGGAGGGCCACCGTCATGCCCACTCGCGGTGCTCAGCCCTATGAGGGACACAGAGCCCCAGTGGGGTGGGAAGGGGAGAAGACTCAGGGAGCCCTGGACACAGAGCCCCAGTTGGGTGGGAAGGGGAGAGGACTCAGGGAGCCCCATGTAGGCTGGGGGTCCCCGCCAGCAGGCAGGGTTGGTCTAAGTTTAACGAATAAAGTAAAGCAGAAAAGCCAGTTAGGAATTCAGCACCCACTTTGGCAGAGATCGTGGCATGGCCCAAACCTGGCAGAATCTGAGTGCCAAAATCTGGGCTGAGATGGAATGGCAGGCAATGGGTGACAGGGCTGGAAAGAAGTGCTCAGATCCAGGGCTACCAGTGACCTCAGTGGTGACCCCTGGGCTGGGGCTTTTTATGGATTATCTCATGTGGCCATGACGGCGGCCTACAAAGTAAATGACAGGCTCAGAAAACTTACAAAGACCAGGGAACCAAGACTACCCAAGAAGCAGCAGACAGCCGGGCCCATCGGCATACTCTGCAATCCCAGCACTCAAAAGGATTGCCTCAAGTTCGAGGCCAGCCTGGGCTACACGGCGAGTCCCGCAGCAGCAGCCTCAGCTACAGAGAGAGACTGTCTCCAAAAACAAAAAGAACCTGTGGACAGAATATGGGGGAGGTGGCCTGGAACCTGAAGCCACTCAGCCCAAGCTCCTCTTGCTGATCCTCGCTGAGGGTTCGGAGGCCCGCCGTAGGGGAGGCTGAAGGCGCAGCTCCCACCAGGTTTGCCTGCTCGTTTGTATTTGTGGTTTTTGGTTTTATTTTTTTGAGACAGGGTCTCGCTATACGGTGTAGGCTACCCTCGAACTTAAGATCCTGCTGCCTCCGCCTCCCGAGTGCTGGGATTATAGGGTGTGCCGCCATGCCCACAGTCCAGACCTCTGCTGAGGTTTCCTGGGACGCTGCCAACCACCTGGTGCCCTGTTCTGTGCTGGGTACAGCTGGTTGCTACCGGGTCGGCTCTCGGGTGGTATCTGGACGAGCCTGCTTTCCCAGCCAGGTGAGAGGGTTTGGAGAGGGAGGAAGAGATGTGCCGGCAGTAGACACCCAGGCGTCTCTGTCCCCAAAAAGCCAAAGAGGCAGCTGCCTGGGGGCTGGGAGCTGGGAGCTGCCTCAGCTACTAGAAACCTGTGTTGCCAGTGGGGCAGGCTGCCCGTGCGCCCTGAGAGTGCCACCCATGCATACACGGGTCCAGAACTTCTGCCCACCAGCACTCCACCAGGGCTAGGATGCCCCGAGTCATGTAGGGCAATGGTTAGGAGCTCAGCTGCAGAGTCAAATGACTTGGGGGGGGGGGGTCAAGTGCCAGCTCTGCTTTGTGACCCCAAGTAACGCAAGCTGTATGTCTCAACTCCCTCTTGGGAGGCCCATGGCCCCCAGACCTGGGGCTAATGATGGATGCCATGCCATGGGGCTGCTGTCAGGGTGGTGACAGGAGAGGGCAAGCTCTCAGCACAAGGCTGGTCTCTCCAGAGCCATCGGTGTCTTCCCTAAATATGGATGGGGAAACCAAGGTCCTGAGCCCAGGGCCCATGTCTTCCCAAGGCTCCCACTGCCTGTCCAAGTGAGAGCCTATGTTTGTTTTGTTTGGTTCATTTTGGTTTGGTTTGGTTGAGACAGGGTCTTGCTAAATTATACAGGCTGCCTCGGGCCCCGAACCTGTGATCCTCCTGCCTCTGTCTCCCCCATTGCTGAGATTACAGGGATGTACCACAGTGCCCAGAGAGAACCTACATTTTTAATAATCTTCTAGGAGACTCTGATGAGGGGCCAGGCTTGTCCCCACCCCTTGGTGGGGCGGAAGAGGCAGCAGGTCCCTGGTACCTTGAGGATGGAGTTGTCCTGGCGCGTGTTCTTTGTGTCATAGCCCTCCAACAGGCAGCAGCGCACGGTGGAGCCCGATCCCGCAAACTCGGCCAGGTTCAAGTCGGCGAAGCCCAGCTGGGAGGGGAAGAGGAGCGTGTGGGAGGCTGCAGGACCGGCAGAGGCAGGGGTGCGAGGGGGGAAGGCAGACAAAGTCCCCAGCCCGCCCCATGGCCCCCACAGCCTTGGCTGACTGGACCGAGGGTTGCATAACCAGGAGCCAAGGACAGGGTCCCTGGGGCAGCGGCACCAAAGTGGCAGAGCGAGGAGCTCATATCCCTGAGCGGCACAAAGCACCCTTTGTGCAGAGTCCCAGCGTGCTCCGGGGCCAGCACGCCTGAGATGAAAGGCCATTGTTGTCTGTGACACAGACGCATTGTGCCCTGGGAAACAAGGCCTGCTGTCGGGAGTTGCCAGGCGAGCCGGCGGAGGAGGAGGGACGGCCCATGGGAACTGGGTGGCCGGTGGGGTGACGGGACATCCCTGTGCGGGGCTGGGAAAGGATATGGCAGAGTGGGCAAGATTCCCACGGAAGCCCCCAGGTGCAGGCTAGAGTGAGGGGCTCGTAGGCAGAGGCTCAGGTCTGCACAGCCCCCCGGGCACTCGAGGCTGTGCCTCTCGTGCTGAGCCCAGGCTCAGGGCACGGGCCAGGGAGGGAAGCGGCAGAAGCGCAGGCAGCGGTCAGGAGCCAGAGCGGAGGCGAGCCTGCCTGCGCAGAGAAGAGACTGCGGTGGAAGTGAGGGAGGCCAGGCGTGGGGACTTTGGGGCAAGCAAACCAATCGGGGACTTGTACTGAGAACCCGCTGCATACGAGTCTCTACTGCAGTGTTCAGGGGCGCAGGCTCCAGGATGAGGGATCTGGGTTTGGATCCCAGCCCCGCCACTTACTCATGGAGGGACACTGTGTTATACATGGGGACACACGGTTCAGGGAGAAGTCGCTTGACCAGGGACATGAGAGTTGCTTGACCAGCGGATACAGAACTGAAAGCAGGCCTGATGAGCACCAGGCCCGGGCCCCTCTGGGAGCACCAGCTTCCTCCTGCATAGCGGGCATCTACTGAGATGCTCCTGGCCACGTGCCAGGGGGGCTGTCAGAGTGGGGCGGCTGACCTCGGCCTCATGAGTCCACGGGAGAGAAAATCCCACTCTGGCCGCGCCCTCCACCCCCTGCCCTCTGCTTCTCGAGAGGGTCCTCGGCGCCTGGGCCAGGGCAGGGTACATACCCCCCACACTGGGCACCCCACTCAGGCCTTCCCCACGGGGTGAGAGGTGAGGCAGAGGTCTGGCACCTGGGCAGGGCGGGCCTCCCGGGAGCCATCACAGAGCACAGGGGCCGAGGGCAGGGCAGGCTTATTCCGAGCCAGGGCATCTGCTCCAGGCTTCCCCAGAGGAAAGGGGGCGAGTCCTGCTCTGCAGGGCTGAGCTGTCTGCGGGGGACACCACAGAGGTCCAACAGCAAGGACTGGCTGAGTCAACTGTCACCAGCCGTGCAATGGGATGGTGCTGCCATCAGAGAGCACACAGAAGTCTGCGATGACACGAAAAGATGGCCGTGATGTATGGGGTGGGTAAGAAACCCCGGCTGCAGAAGGTGCTGCCTGTCTTAAAAATCCTGTCCTGAGCCGGGCGCGGTGGCGCACGCCTGTCATCCCAGCGACTTGGGAGGCAGAGGCAGGAGGATCGCAAGTTCGAGACCAGAGGCAGTCTGTGTAACTTAGTGAGACTCTGTCTCAAAAAGTAAAAAATGGGCTGGGGGTGCAGCTCAGTGGTCCAGCACTTGCAGAGCATGCAGGCGCGAGGCCCTGGGTTCAACCCTGAGTACCACAAAAAAATTTTTTTAAAAAAAATCCTGTTCTGTATGCACAGAAGGTGCTCACTTCACATTTCTCTAAATCACGTGTGTTTCGGTCACTGCTCTGTGTATTTCTTTTTCTTTTTGCCTTAGAAGGTCAGGGGTTGGGAGTGTAGCTCAGTGGTAGAATAGCTGCCTAGCACGTGCAAGGCCCTAGGGTCAATCCTCACAACTACCACCAAAAAAAAAAACTCTGGAAAGATCCTAACCAATCTCAGTGGTGAGGTGCTGTGAAGTGAATAGAGGAAAGGGGGCAGAAACAAGGCCTTTCACTCTGTGGACTTCCACACCACCTGTACTGTGATAAGAACACACCGCCTTTATGTTTCTCGCATGCAGAGACCATCAAGGGAGACGCTCCTCCCCAATAATACACCTCAGGTAGGGCAGAGATAGGTAGGCCCCTGTTTGGGGCAGAGGTGGGCTGGCAGTCCTTCTGGAAACTTCTCTCATGCCTGTGCCCTGCCGTCTTATCCCACCCCATCCCACCGCCCCTTCGCACAGACCCTCTTACCTTGGAATACGTCTTCCCGCCTTTCAGCTCCTGTATAGGGGGGAAGACACAGCAGCAGGATGACTAGGGAACCCCAGGCACCTCATCGTTCCCCAAGCCCGCCCCCCGAATCTGAGCAGCAGGAGAGTGACAAGAAAGGGGCAGAGCAGCTCCCCATATTTTCCCTTGGAGGGGACACATCCGGGGAGGGGCCTAAAGACACAGACCATCAGCCCCAGGCGCACCCTCAGCCCTGGGCTCCCGGCCTCCCTGCCTCCCTGCCCAGCCTTACCTTGCGCACAGACACACGGAAGACACAAGGGTCCAGCAGGCCCGTGGCCGGGTTGGCGCTCATCTTACACACGAAAGTGAACCTCTTCCGCCACCGGACGCAGTTCTCCTGAACCTCCTCCCTGCAGAGTCGGGACAGTGAACACAGCCATGACTGAGACCCCCAAGCCTGCCAGAGACAGAGCGAGGCCCTACTGCCTTAGAGAGGGGCCAGAGCTTTCGCTTGTCGCTTTGCAGCTCAAAGCGACTATTTTCACAAGAATGCGCTGGTGTCATCGCTGTACAAATACAAAAAGCATGGGATGTAATCCCAGTGGCTTGGGAGGCAGAGGCAGGAGGATCACAAGTTCAAGACCAGAGGCAGTCTGCGTAACTTAGCAAGACCCTGTCTCAAAAAAGTGAAAAAATGGGCTGGGGTTGCAGCTCAGTGGTCCAGCACTTGCAAAGCATGCAAGTGCCAGGCCCTGCATTCAACCCCCAGTACTGTAAAAGAAAAAAAGAAAGAAAGAAAGAAAGAAAGAAAGAAAGAAAGAAAGAAAGAAAAGGAAAGGAAAGGAAAAGAAAAGAAAAAGGAAAAAAAAAAGAAAGACAGGCGGTTGTGGGGAGGCAGCCCTGGGAGGCAGCTGCCCCTCCCCAGGGCGCCACTGGCCTGCTGGGCCTCTGCTCCCAGAGTCACCCCATCACCTCCACCTCCGTGGGTTCCCAGGCTGCCATTCCTTGCCCCCAGCCAGGCTCCCGCTGGCCACCTCCTGTGACCCCCACCCAGTCTCCCCACTCTGGACTGCTCAGCCACAGGACTGGTAAGAGGCTGAGGCCAGTACACGACCCAGACCGCCGGCTCATCAGCTGTGCACTGGGCCTCGGCCGGGCCCGGCCACACCCCCTTCACCACCACCACTGCCACCAACAACAAGAACCCTGCCAGTTAACACCGTACGACGTGTCCAAAAGGCCAGCGGGCAGGCCAGCCTGCTCCCAGAGGCCAACAGACGCGGGACTGCCAAACCCGTCCAGACACCAGCTGGGCAACTCTACTGCCAGCCCAAGTCCACAGAGAGCCCGGCCACTCTAGCGGCTCCGACCCTCTCCGAAGGCCCATGGCTGGCGAGAGCCCCGGAGCTCCAACTCAGGGCCCTTCGCCTTCCCACCCAGGTCCCTGTGGGCCCCAGAGTGTGACCACACTGACCATCCAGCAGCCCTAGCTGAGGAGGCTGCCGTGCCCTGGGAACAGAGGTGGCGGCCTACCCAAGCCTCGCCCAGCAGGATCGGAGGGCAGCCCTGGGACCCGGCTGGCGAGGGATGCTGAGCTCTGCAGCACTGCGGCGGCCCCACCCCCCGGCCCTGGCAGAAGCCGTGCTCAGGAAGGGGTGTGAGACGGTATCTCGGCTCGCCCCGCCTGACCGGACGGCCGGGCGGACAGCTGAGGAAGTGACCCAAGGAGCACGGGTTACCTGCCAGATCGGGCCAGAGAGGCCGCAGTCAGGCACCTCCTGCGCACGGGTGGCTCTGCTTCTCATGGGTGGCTCTGCTTCTCATGGCAGCCTCGCAAGGCGGGTCTATGCTACTCCCTTCCCCAGCGAATGGGGCTCAGGTTCCAAAAGAAAGCCACGCCAGACCCACCCAGGATCACAGCCGTACTGACCCACAAAGTAGAACTGGAACCCAGGCCACCTGACTTCAGAGCCAGAGCCCTTGGCCGTCACCTTGCTCAGCAATATGGAGCCCAAGAGAGGCTGGCAGCTGGAACCCACAGGCATGTGGGGCAAGGAGTGCCCTGCTGGGTACCTGGGACACACACCCATGTCTGTAAGAAACCTGGCAATTCGTCAGAGTTTAACCCAGAGTTACCGGATGACCCAGCAATTCTACTGCTAGGTACACACCCAACAGAGATGAAACCTATTTCTACACAAAAACTTGTACATAAGTGTGCATAGTAGCCTTGTCTGCAATAGCAAAGGAGCAAAAGCAACCCGGTGTCCATCGACTGGTGAAGACATAAATAATGTGGTCTACTCTTATGTATTTATCCCTGTGGTATCTGATTCCCTCAGATCTCAGAAGCTAAGCAGGGCCGGGCTTGGTTAGTACTTGGATGGGAGACCGCCTGGGAACACCAGGTGCTGAAGGCTTGGGAGAATGACCCGGCAACCCACTCCCAAAAATCTATTCACCATTGAAAACCCTATGAACAGCAGAGAAGCACTGACAGTAGTGTTTCCCCTGTTGTATGTAGGGTCACTGTGAGTCGGATACCGACTCCACGGCACCTAACAACAACAACTCTTATGTATTTTGGACATATAGTCAGGAGGGACCAATCCCTGGAGAAGGACATCACGTTTGGGAGAGTGGCAGGTCAACGAAAAAAAGGAAGACCCTCAACTAGATGGAATGACACAGTGGCTGCAACAATGGGCTTAAACATAAAAACCACTGTGTGCCTGGCACAGTGTTGGGGAGCGTTTCGTTCAGTTGTACACAGGGTCGCTATGAGTTGGAGGAGACTCAGTGACACCTGACAACAACTCACGGTGGAAGATCGCCGGGTAATAAAAAAAACAAAGCACTTATACATGCCACCACCTGGACCAGCCTTGAACCCATTAACACTAAGAGAAAGAAATCAGACATAAAGGGCAATGTAGGGCATGATTTCATTCACACAACACATCCCGACAGGCAACTCCAGAGACAAAAACCAGACTGGTAGTGGCCAGGGGCTGGGAGCCGGGGAATGGGGAGTGAAAGCTCATCCGTGTGGGGCTCCTTCGTGGGGTGATGAAAACATCCTGTAGATGATTTGTGGTGATGGGTGCACAGCCTTGTGAATGTTAAAGATCACTGTCTTGTGGGCTGGGCTGCGGCTCAGAGGTAGAGCGCTTGCCCAGCATGCGCAAGGCCCTGGGTTTGAGCCCCAACGCTGCAAATAAGTACATACGTATATGTATACACACTAAAACATTGAACGGCACACTTTAAATGGGTAAATTGTGTGCTGTGTGAATTACAGCTCAAGAAAACTGCTGCTTCTCCCCACAGTAAAAAAATTACAAGGTGGTGAGAGAAACAAAAAATATGGAAAAATGGAGCAGGGATGATGGGAGCTGGGCACAGATGAGAAGGTGGCAGCTGCGACTTCAGCCAGGTGCTAGTGATGGACTTTACGGCAGTAATGTCTGAATGAGGCTTGCAGTGAAGTGAGGATGTAAGCGTGAACTGCAGGTGCAAAGGGCCTGAGGTGGAAACACACCTGACAGATGGGAAACAGTAAAAGAGGCCCTACGGTAGAGAGGAGAGGCGGTGAGACCGGTGAGGGGTTGGGGGCAGGTCTTGCTGCACATTGAGGGCCACGGGAGGACTTTGGATCTTACTCTGCCAGCGGCTGCCTTACCTCCACGGACTGTGGCTGGGGCAGAGGTTGAGAGCAGCCACGCAGGAGGCAAGTGGGAGGGCCCAGAAAACAGATGCCTCCCAAGCAGAGGCCCAAGCCTGAACGAGGGAACAGCTGGGAAGGGCGCCCACGTGGCCCCCCCAGGCCCTGACCTCACTCCACCTGAGAGCGGGCGCAGCTGCTGGAAATGCAGAGGAAGCCGGTGGCTCTGGGCGTGCTCAAGTCCCCAGAGGAATGAGGATTAGTGTCTGGGAACCAGGCTGATGGCGGGTGAATTGCAGGCTTCCTCCCTCCCCTTTGCGAGGCTGCCACGGGAATGCCCGGCCAGGAAGCCTGAGGCCAATCGGTGGTTCCTGTTGGCCCTGCGTGGCCAGCCCAGAGAAAAGCCACGTGGGGCCCTCCCGGGCTCAGGTGACAGGCGTGTTCCCTTCTTCTGCAGGGGTCAGGGCAGGGCCTCCCTCCCATTTCCACAGGGCTCTAAACAATCACTATCAGATGTCACCACTCCCACGGGAAGCCGGCAGCCTCACCCTGGCCCACCCCGAGGGGCCACAGGGGTGAAATAAACACCATAGCAGCAGGGTCGCTCTGCGAGGACCGGCCGAGCCCTGCTCCCTGCAGCACTAAGAGGTGGCTGTTTTCCTGGCCCACCCTTCAGATGTGAAAAGTGAGGAACGCTATGTAGCTCACCCAGAGTCCCAGAGCCGCAGAGCCGTCTCAACCCCAGACTCACCTGTGTCTAGGCCTGTGTCATGGCCCTGCAGGACCACTAACCCCCGCCCCCCCCCCCCACAAACCCAAAGCCCCTCTGGAGAGAGGGAGCTGGGCACCCTCAGAGGGCTGCAGTGAGGTCCTGGGCCCAGGGCAGGTATAGTGAGATGCAGGTCTGGAGGGACGGCAATGGCTGCCCATAAAGAGGCCAGATTGCAGGCGCTAGGTGGGCAGGGCGGGAACCGGCCAGGTCCGGTTTAAGGAAATCTGAGAGATTTGATTCACTCAAAAACTTATTAAGTACCCATGACATACTAGGCACTGCCGAAAGCCCTATAGGATGTAATTAGTAAACAAAGCAGACGGAAATCCTGGCCTTCGAGGGCTGCGGGCAGGGAAAGGGACAGGGACAGGGACAGGGACAGCCAAAACCAAGCAAAGGCACACCAGGGAGTGATAAGTGCTATGGGGAAAAAGAACGGGGGAAGGAAGTGGGCAGCGCTCAGGCAAGGGGACCATTAGAGAAAGGCGACTAGGGAAGGTCTTAACAGGAAGGGGACCATTAGAGAAAGGCGACTAGGGAAGGTCTTAACAGGAAGGTGACATTGGAGCAGAGAGCTGAAAGTGAGAGAATGAGCTACACAGAGAGCTGGCAGAAGCCGGGCATGAGGGCACACGCCTATCATCCTAGCACTCGGGAGGCTCAGACAGGAGGATCGTGAGTTTGAGGCCAGCCTGGGATACAAAATGAGACCCTGTCAAAACAACAACAACAAAACAAAACAAAATATCTGGGGGAAGAACAATCGAGGTATAACTAGTAGCAAGTGCGAAGGCCCTGAGGTAGGAAAGTGCCCAATGTGTGTACAGAGGAGTAAGGGGCCCACTATGGCTGGCACGGGGCTGGAATTTAGCTCAGTTGATAGAGCGCTGCGCTGCAGTCTCTGAGGTCCCAAGTTCAATTCCCAGCACCGCAAAAATGGGAGAAGGACGTGGCAATCCCCTCCCAAGGCAATCCCGAAACAGTCAGCCAATGAAAACCCTATGAGGGTCGCTATGAGTCGGATACTGACTAGACAGCACCTAACAACAACAACAACATGGCTGGCACAGAAGAAGTGAGGGGGAGAGGGTGGCAAGGGAGGCTACAGAGGGAGCCTTAGGCCCAGACTTACAAAGGGACCATGCGGAAATGCTGGAAACTAAAAGCTTCCATGTGTGGATGAGTGGCCACAGCCTCCACAGTTAGGCAAAGACACGAACAACCCAATGTACAACAGCAGACTGCTCAATGGCATCAAGTGGGCCACTGCCAGAAAGAAGGGAAGGGAAGGAGGGTGGTCTTGCTTGCCAACAGGAAGAGGCAGCCCCATCCCACCCACAGAAAAGCAAGATGCAGAAGTGTATCTACAATATGAGGCAACCTTTTCTTTTTCTTTCTTTTTTTTTTTTGGGGGGGGGAACATATCAAATTTCACATACATAAAGAAGATCAGAGGTGCTCACGTCTCACTACACATGAGGGCTACCTCTGGCCGCTGGAGTGTCTAGAGATCAGAGGTGAGGATGGGCAAAAGGACATTTTTGGGTTTTGGGGTTTTCTGCAGTGCTGGGCATGCAACCCAGGGCCTCCCTCGTGTTCAGCAAGCTCTCTACCCAATCCATACCCCCAGCCCCTTTTGTTTCCTTTGTGAACTGCAAGTATCCGCTGTGAATGTTTGCTAGAACATGCCTGGACTAAGGGAACTAACTCTTCTGGGAACCCTGGAAATGCCAACGTGTTCAGAGGCCGGACAGCCACTCTGGGAAACCACCCCCAGGAAGAATTTGGCAACCCCGGAAGTGTCAAGGACCCTAAGGGCGGAGTCACACCTGATGCAGTCCATGAGCTCAATGGATTGGGTGCTGGGAGGGCAGAGCCTGGTCCTGCCACGGTGCCATGGGCCCAGGCACAGGAGCACCCAACGCACCCCTTGCCTGCCCAGGACAGGCTGGAGAACAGCAGTCTTAAAATGACAAAACCTTCGAATTCATGAGGCCCTGGGGTCAACCCCCAGCACCAGGAAGAGGCCCAAATACATAAAATGACAAAACCAAAGCCTAGAAGAGGGTGCTGCAGCCCAGGGAGCCCAGAACCCTGGCCTTCTGGCCTCTGGACAAGGGGCTTATTCATGCTGGCTTGAAGGACCAGGGCAGTTTAGCCAGGCCTGAGTTCGGTGTGGGTGAGGGGTGCTAGGGCCATTTCATTGTTGTCCAAGAGTTGTTTCTATAACCAAAATGTAAATGTAAAAAGGAGAAAAGGTAACGCGGCCCCCTGCCCTCCCAGCCTGGCGTTTCAGGGCGTGCTTCCCAGCACCCTGCTGCCGCGGACAGGTAATTACAGAGGCATGGTTCGTTTTTAGCTCCCAGCTATACAATTAGATGTGTGAGTCCCAGCGAGGCAGGGTGAGCCCTCCGCCCGCCACAGCCACCGCGGTGGTCACAGAGGCGGGACGGAGCTATTTCCGAGCTCTCCTGAAATAGAGCAGGACACCCCTCCACGCTGCTGTCCACAGGACCTTGGTGCTTCTCCGGAGATCTCCTGCCCCCAGCAAGGCCAGTGTGGCAACCTGACCACGCTCTGGCCCATCCCAGGCGGTCACCTGGGGCAGTGTGAGGACCCTCGGGGGCCTGGGCCCAAAGGCAGAGCCAGGCATCCGTGATGCATCCACAGAGACCACCGGCACCGGCTTGGGGTGTGGGCAAATCTTGCAGGAGCGTCCCAGAGGGCCCTCTGAGAAGGGGACACAGACATTCCACAGATGACTGGTGACCCCTGGGGGGTCCAAGGAAGGAGAAGGGCTGCAGAGGCCCTCAGCAGAGCAGGGCGGACTGGACTGGGGAAGCCTCGTCGGGGCCAAAGCCTCAGGCATGAGGTCTGCTGGCCAAGGATTAGGGAGAAGGCTGTCTCAGCAGCGCAAACCACATGGGCACCCGGAAGGAGGGGGCTCCCCAAGGAGCCGAGAGGGCCGGGGTGGGATCAGGCTGCCCGCCACAGTGAGCCCCAACCTGTCTGTGAAAGGGGACGCCGCCCTTCAAGTGCACGGCCAGCAGGGTGTCCCTGCCAGGTCCAGATTCTCCCCTGCCCCCTGGCTTGGCCCACGAGAGGAGGCATCAAGAATTCTGCCAACAGAGCCAGGCGCGGTGGCGCACACCTGTAATCCCAGGGGCTTGGGAGGCGGAGGCAGGAGGATCGCAAGTTCGAGACCAGGTGCAGTCTGTGTAACTTAGCGAGACCCTGTCTCAAAAAAGTAAAGAAATGGGCTGGGGGTGCAGCTCAGTGGTCCAGCACTTGCAGAGCATGCAGGCGCGAGGCCCTGAGTCCAACACCCAGTACCACAAAAAAAAAAAGAAAAGAAAAAGAAAAAAAATTCTGCCAACAGTGCCTGTGTGGCCACACTTCCATATCTGTCCCTTGTGTCACAGGTGACAAGAAAGGGCGGGCGACCACCCTCAGGGACCCCTCACAGCCACACCACGGGGACTGCCTCTCTCCTCAGAGCTCAGACAGTGCTGGCAGAGTAGGAGCGCTGCCCTGGGCTCCCCCTGGGCGGGGCTGCTCTGGAATGCACTCCCCAGCCCCCGGGGCTCACTGTGGTACCCCGGGCTGCTTCTGTAGGATTCACATTTCACACGTCGAAGGACCAAAGGAAGTCCACCGCAGTCCTGCCAAGCATGTGCTACTACTGCCCCTATTCTGCAGAGCAAGACATGAGGTCCAGAGAGACGCGGGAAAGAGTCATGGGCCACAGGGCCAGATGTTCCACCCTGCACCCATCCCCAGCAGCAGCTCCCATCTAGAGCAGGAAGGGAAGCGAAGGCTGGAAGGAGAGGAACTCGGCTTCAGGCTCCCAACTAAGGCGGCTGCAGAGGCCTCGGAGGGTGGCCGGCCAGGCTGAGGGGAGCCACGGCCCTCGGCTTCCCCAATGGTGAAATGCGGGGATGGAGCACCCACTGCGTGCTAGGTGCCGCCAATCGCCCTGGAGAGATTTGTAAGCAAAGCAGACAGTAATCCCAGCCTTCCAGGGCTGATGCTCTGGCCGGCAGGCAGGGAGAGCCGAAACTAGGCAAAGGTTTGCCCAGGCATGGTACGTGCTGCAGGAAAAGGAACTAGGAAGGAGTGGGCAAGAGCCCCCTCCTCCAACAGGAGCCACTGAGGGTCTGGGTCCCCAGGTTCCCTGGCGTCTCCTCACCACTCCATCCCCAGGGCCTGGTCTGGCAGCATCACTGCCCAGTAAATGCAACAAGATGCCAGAGCTTTGGCAGGCCCGAGTCTCTACCACGCAGGTGACAAAGGGCGGGTGCCATGGGAGCCACCTCCTAGCCACAGGCGACCAGGGACCAATGAGCCTTCTCCTCAGGGCTGGTGTTAACATGCACGCATGGCTGGCAGCAGTCCTGGGAACAGAAAGTTAAGAGAAGGGAAGCCTGGGGATGGGTGGGGTTGGCAGCCCAGCCCCGTGAGGGGCTATGGCACAAGGCGCCTGGTGACCCTCCAGCCGCCCACAGCTCTTCACCTTCCCAGCTACACAGCTGCCTCGCTACCACCCTGCGCTCAGCCTGGGGCTCTGACCTGGCAGGAAGCAGGTGTTCATTTCGTGAGCCAAGAGGGTGCAGCGCCCAGTGGGACAGGGCTTCTCAGACTCAAGCGATCACGACCCTGTCCACTAGCTGGCCACCAACGAAGCTTCCCAGGAGGCCCAGCCAGAACAGTGCACTCTGCAGGACAGTAGACTTCCTGAGGAGCCATCCTGCGCACTGGGGTACGCTCAGCGGCACCCTGCCAGCAAGGCAACTGTGGCAGTGACAACCAAAAATGCCTCCAGACCCTGCAGAATCACCCCTAGCTGAGATGCACGTCTGTGGGTCTTGGGAAGCCACTTCACACAGCCAGACAGTGGTTCTGGTGCAGGAAGCTGGCATTCCACTGGGACCCAGGCCCTCTCAGCCCTCACTGTGCTCCTGGGATCCTGGGCAGGCCAGTCCCCTGATTTGGCCCTTATAAGGGTCACTGGAGCCTACAGCCCTAGCATTGTGGCATCCGATCCCATCAGATCTCAGAAGCTAAACAAGGTCGGGCCTGCTTAGTACTTGGATGGGAGACCGCCTAGGAAAACCAGGTACTGTAGGCTTGGAAGAAGGACCTGGCAACCCACTCCCAAAAATCAATCAATCCACCATTGAAAACCCTACGAATAGCAGAGAAGCACTGACAAAGTGTTTCTCGCCTGTTGTATGTAGGGTCGCTATGAGTTGGCTACAGACTCGATGGCACCTAACAACAGAGCAAGTGCCAATAGCTCGTTGGCCATGCCCACTCCTAGCCTGATGGCCCAGGCCCAGGCTGGGCTCCTGGAGCGAGCGTCACACTGATGCAATCTAGGTTCCCGGCTGATGAAAGCCAGCCCCAGCCCAGAGAGCGAGAGTCTAATAAGGAAACAATTTCAATGGACAACATCTGCCAGAGCACAGCTGCCTGGGGAGGGGCCCACCCCGGGGACCAGCCAAGGCGTCGTCCAGGGGCTGTGGGCTGGAAGAGCCAACGTGGCAGCCCAGCAGGGCCGAGCTCCTGCCAGGAGTTCAGGGCCGCGTGCAGGGGAGGTGGCCTGTTTCAGTGCTGGCAGGACTAGTCGCACCCTCCTCCCACAGCACGGCAGCACGAAGTTCCTAGAAGCCAAACTCCTCCGTGCCTGCCGTGCGAGAACTCAGAGGAGGCCCCCTCCCCAAGCTGCCTCCTCTGCTGTCTTGCCAGTGAGCCCTAAGAATGGCTCAGGGATTGGCAGATAGGCTGTAGGACAGCCCGGCACGGGCAAGTGACCCACACAAGCACGGCATGGGCTGCCCGTGTAACTGTGCGGTCTCCAAGAGAGAGGAGGAGGACGGGGCCAGCCTCGCCTCCAGGGCTTGCTGAGAACGCTAGGATTAGGAGCGGCAGGGTCAGAGTCCGGCCACTCTGCAAACAATGACCTTGGGACTGATCTTCAGAGACTCCACGGCCACAGGTGCGGTGCACTCTTTACAGACACAGGCAAGCAGCTGCCCTGCTCTGCCTTCTGCCCCAGGGCCTGGTTATGTGGGCGGTTGGAGCCATCACCCGCTCAAGCCCCTGTGAGGGCTGATTCTCAACAGATCCCAGGGGTCACTCCCTCTTCGCTGCTGTTGTTCTGGGGATGGCCTTGTGCATGCGACGCTAGTGCTCTACCACTGAGCCACGCAGGGATCCCATCTGCTGAGTTTGATCCAAGTACAGGTCCAACTCCACACACTGAAGCAAAGGCGACCCCACCACCCAGTACGGCCCAGACTGGCTCCTGCTTCCTGGGTCCCCTCCTATGTCCCACTGCCTTCCTGTGTGCCCTTCACAGACCAAGACACTGACATTCAGGGAGTCTAGGGACTTGCTGCAGATCCCACAGGAGGGGTGTGTGTATGTGTGGGGGGGTTCTGTGCATGCAGCTCCCAGCCTGGAGGAGCCCTGGGAAATCTGCCAAGATAGAGAAGCCTCTCTCAGGGGACTGTGGCAGCCTGAGAATCGGGCACCCTGTGTTGTGTGGGCTGACCCTTCACTGGGAATCTTCACAAGGGAAGAGGTGTCTCTGTGGCCACACTGGCTCATGACAAGAGAAGGGGGTCAGTGGGATGAGGCTTGGGCCAAACCTGTCAGGCCCAGCTTGGACTGACAACCAAGGTCAGTCCAAGCTGGAGGGAGGAGGAGGCAGACGCTCCCCAGCACACAGGCCCTGCAGAAGTCCCTCAGGTTAGCTTCTACCTCCCCCCCCACGTGTCAGCCACCAAGCCAAGGGCTCTCCCCGCTTGACCTTCTGAATCCACAGCCCATTATCACCATGTCACAGGTTAGAAACTGAGGCCCTGGGCCGGGAAGTCACCTGGCTGAGAGGTCCGAGACCTGAACCCGTGGCTGGCTGACCCCAGGAGTTTAAAGCAAGGAGACGCAGTGGGTGCCACGCCGGGGCTGTGGCAGCAATTTCCCCTCCCAGGACCCGTGGCTGCTGTATGCACAGAGCTACGGGGCTGGTTCCGCTCAAGGTCTGGTTCCTCAAATGACTTCCGGCACTGGTCAGACCTGCAGCAGGTGCCTCTAGAGGCACGGGGAGCCAGAGAGATGGGTCCAAGGCCAGCCTCTGCCACCTAATGGACACGGCCACTCTGGGCTTCTGTCACTACCCTGTCCCCATCTCACGGAGTTGCTACACAGCCTGGCTAACCAGGGTGGGCACCCATGCGGAATGGGGCACAGGGCCTAGCCCTTCCCAAGGAACTGCAGAGAAGGACCTGGACTTCCCCTCAAGGGACCCTTGACCGAGTCCCCTTCCTGCTTCCCTGCCCTGGGACCATGGATCTGGTCATTTCCCCAGGCCCTGAACTGAACAACCAGGAAAGGTCTGGCAGGCACCCAGACCTGTGTAGCTGGCTCCTGGCTGACGCAGGCCCCGGTGATGTTTGATTCACTAAAGGGGAGCGAGAGGAGGGATGGACCGCTGTCCCCGGGGCCTGGTTCCTCAAATGACTGGACCTGAGTCATGGCGATGCCTGTCCTCTGAACTCCCATCCTCCACCCAAACCCATCCCAAGGGCACCCCTCCACATGTAGGCCTCCTCTCTGGATCTGAGTCTCAGAGTGGTGGCAACGGCTCCCTGCCACGCTCCCTGCTGCTTTCTGTCCGGGGATGGCGCCTGGCACACATGGTGCTCCGTGAGGATCTGCTGCCACAAGAGCTGCCCTAAGCCTGTTGGCACCCCCTCCAGGTGCGGCTTCCTCCGTGTGGTCATGGCTCGCTCTCTATTGAGCCCTAGGGATCAGGGATCATCAGCATTGCTGGGTACTCCCTCTGAGCCACACAGCTTCTCGCGTGGCTCCCTGCACTTCTGAGGTGATCATGAAAGAAGCAGGGACCGCTGGGCCAGAGTCACTTCTCACTGCCTGGCACCGGCTCAGACCTGTTTTTCCAGCTGTTCTCAGCAGTTCCCCAAGATTCCAGCCAGGGGACGAGGGCTCGGGGTCTAGCAGGACCATGAGGCCCTGACTCACTGTCTCCCCCTCCTTCCTGGACACCTGACCCCGGGCCAGTCCCTGCCCCTGTCACTCACTTCCTGCACATACATTTACCGAGTACCTACTGTTGAGTCGGGCTGAGTGGGACACTAAGGATACTCCAGGCCGGGCTGCCATCTTGCCTGCACCAAAGATGGGTATGGCTGGCCTCAGCCAGGTCCAGCTACACAGTCTGATCCTCTTCAGTGGACACAAATTCCTCAGTCACTGCTGCAGCCCACGGCCAGCCTTCTGGCACTCGAGGGGCATATGAGTCAAAGGTGGGCTCAGGGCTGGTGCGGTGCCCCCTTCCTTCCTGTGCTCAGCACTTCTCTGAAGTGGGGGTGTCTAACGATCTCCCCCACTCATGGGCAGGGACCACGGGTGTCTTGGCCAGGGCATTGGCCCAGCTCTGATCACTCGGATGAATGGGTAAATCTCAGGAAGAAAGAGGAGAAATGACTCAAGAGAGACAGGGAGGAATGTGGACCTCTGCTTTCTGCTCCCAGCCCCAGGTCCTCTCCATCCGTTGCCCTGGACTGATGCCAACCACTGCCAGCCTTTACTGAGCACACACTTGGAGCTAGAGCTATGACAGGTATAGGAGGGGTGTTCACCCGCTACACCCAGGCACCGTGGCGGGGCTTCTCCCACTTCACAGAGGAGGAAGATAAGGCCCAGAGACCCAGTGGTCTGGCAACCTCAGGACCCCAAAGCATCTCAGCAAGCCGGGCTGGGGTTTGCAAGTAGCCAAAGGAAAATCCCCAGCCAGAGAAAACTGCCGCCAAAGTGAGCCACTGCCTCACAAATCAAAGCCATGCTCACCAGGGCTGGGATGGTGGGGGCTGGCTTGCCAGAGAGACCCAAGGCAAGGCCCAAGGACCTCCAGGCTTCCAGGCACCCAAAAAGCTGCCTCGTTGTCTAGAGGGCCTTGGTAACCACCCAGAGGTGCTGGGCATCTCAAGGCTTGCTTCTGACACAGAGATGTACAGCTCTTAGATCCTCAGAGAACACATCCAAGGAACCAACCCCTCCAAAGCAGAATTTGTAGGCCCAGAAGCCCCTTCTAGACACAACTCCTGCCCCAACAAAGATAACCTCACCCTTCTGGAAATGGAATGCTTTTGAATTTTATATAAAGGTCATCATATACTCTCACCCCAGGCCTTCTCTGCTCAATGGTGTTTGGGCAATGGGCCTTGCACACAGCAGGAGCAGCTGGTCGGCCCTCACCACCACAGAGACCGCCTGCAGTTTTGCTTTGAATCATTCCTCATGACGGGTGGGAGGCTGCCCTTCTCAGTAGATACCTGCCTGCCTGCAATCTATAGCCCCAAGCAGTCCAGCCCATCACTGCCCTTGTTGTTGTTGTTGTTGTTGTTGTTGTTAGGTGTCATCGAGTCGAGTTGTGTCCTACTCATAGTGACCCTTATAGAGTTTTCAATGGCTGATTGTTTCGGGATTGCCTCGGGAGTGGATTGCCACGTCCTTCTCCCGTTTTCGTGGTGCTGGGAATTGAACTCGGGACCTCAGAGACTGCAGAGTGGCGCTCTACCAACTGACCTAAATCCCAGCCCCATCACCTCCTTTGGTACTTGTGAAATAGAAATCCAACTGGCTCGGACCAGTGGCTGGGGATTCCCACTGGCTCTGGCTCTGCACTGCTCAGCACTCACTCTGCGGTGCCTCCGCCTGGGGCTGCTCTTCTAAGCCACCCTCTACCCCTGCCTGGTCTCCAGACCCCAGCCCGGCAGCACTTCCGCAGGGCCTCCACCACAGCACTGATGGGATTCATGCAGCTCAGGACAGGTGCAGAGGGGGGAGGGACTGCATCCGCAAGCCCGACCGGGGCCCCAGACACAGGAAATGCCCAGGAAACTGTCATGGAGCCTCTGGGGAGAGCGCAAGCCACAGGTGTGCTGCACCCATGTGTCTGCAGCATCCTGCCGCCCCAAGAGGAAGGGGTAGGAGGGAGGGTACCCCGTGTGTGAAGAGGACCCAGCCAGCCACCCTCCCAGCACCAGCCTGCACATCTCCTCTCTCGGCAGGTTTCTGGTTTTGGCTGGAGGGTGGTGAACAGGCAGCCTCGTGTCCCGCTGTGAGCACCCCTACTTGAGGGAGGGGGACCCTGAGGCTGCAGGGGCAAAGCCCTTAGCCAGTCACCGAGCCATCCAGCAGCTACCAAGGCCCAGCTGCAGAGCCTGAGGCAGGCCGCAGCTCTCTTCTCCTCCCCGGTCTGCTGTGAGCGTAGCTGCTGGCTGCAGGGGCCCCCAACCCGGCCCTCAGGGCCTCAGCTGCCTCTCAGCCACAGCCTCTGAGTCCCTGGGGGCACCCAGCTGCCTGGTGTGTGGGTGACGGCTGCTCCTGACACGGACTGGTCCCTCTGGCACTGGGGAGGGAGGGGCTGGGCTTGGCAGCTGGTGGTGGCCACCACGCAGCCAGCACCCACACTGGTTCGGAGGGAGGAGAGAAGAGTCCCAGCCCCGGGCAGCGCCAACCCCCAGGAGGGGGCCTCGGGACTAAGACGCGAAGGAGGCCGCTCCTGCTTGTGAAGGGCCGAGGTCCAGGGAAGTAGCTAGAGATGGAGGGAAGCGGCAGCACCCTAAGGGGAGCACCCACAGTGGGTGACAAGGCCAGGAAGCTTCCCAAAGGAAGCTGCAGGAGTTCAGAGTGGAGAAGTGGGGGAAGGGGGCCGAGCAAGAGGCAACTGAGGAGCAAAGGCAGAGAAGCCAGAGGGCAGAGAGTGGGAGGAGGCCCACCAAAGGGCCCGGGGTTGTCTACCTCTGCCCCTGCCTACCAGCGGGCTGCTAGCCAGTGCCCTCCCTGAGCTAGCAGCACACGCAGGTCCAAGCCAAAGCGGGCAGGAAAGCACGCGGGCCCCGCCACACGCCGCCCCCAGGCCCTGAGCTCGGACACACACGAGGTGTGCTCCCCCCCACACCACCCCTGTGGGGCAGGGACTGAGCCTTGGGCAGGCAGTACCCTCTCCTGGCAGCACCCCATCAGTCCTGGTCCACACGGGGGTGCCAGCTGCCACAAGGTGCACCATTTGGCCCACCACCATGACTCAGGCCAGGGACGGAGAACAGATCAGAGCGTACAGTGTGGCCATCGTGGGCCAGGAGCTGGGCTGGATGCAGGGCAGGTCCTCCTGAGAACACCGCAAGGCAGGCTTCAAGGGAGCCTCAAGGGAGGGCCACGGAGGAGGCGGAGGCCTGGGTCCCTTGCTCCAGGTCACAGGCAGAGAAAGGCAGGCCCAGGAGGGAAGGGCAACACAGAGAGCTCACAGGCAGAGTCCCCTGCCAGAGCTCCTTCCCCAGCCACTGAAACCAGCCCGCTGCAGGGGCTGAGGGCTGCCCACTTAGTCCAGGCGGCGGTGGGCAGGGCAGTTCCGGACATACAGTGGAGAGGTCTTGCAAGCCCAGGGGGTTACAAGAGGCTCCGAGCACAATGACCAAGGGTTTGCAACCATGGACTTCTGATGGCCAGGCACAGGCTGGGCAGCTTCAAGCCCACCAGTCTGACCTCTGGGGAGCCAGCAGGCCCCAGGGTGGCTGGAAGGTCACAGGGCACATGTAGGGCCTGGGGACAGATCTAGTGTCTCCGTAATGCAAAGCACTAGCCAGAGGAAGCGGAAGATGAGGCGCCACACACACCTCCCACCCCAGCTTAGCTGCACGTGTCTTGCTAAGCACATTCGGTCTCCCCCCTACTGAAATTAAGCCTTTCTGTCGCTCCCTGGTAAGATGCCCAATAGAGCTGGTTTACTGCCCAGTCCTTGACTCCATACGCTGAGACCCTAGGTTCCTGAGGCCCATGGGGAGCCTTGCCATGGTCATCCCGATGCCCAGGCAGGGCCACTCGAAACCAAGACAAGGCCTTCAGGTACCGAGCAGGCAGCGCTCAAAGTCACCCTGGCCTCCTTGCCACTCCCAGGCAGGCAAGGCCCACACGCATGCTGTGCGCTTGTGCTGAGAACTGGCCAGGGCAGCTCCCAAGCAGTGCTCCAAGCAAGGAACAGACTTCAGGGAACAGCTTTGGCTCCATGGACCCAGATCACCTTGGGTCAGGGCTGCTGCCAGGCTGGCGGGCAGGTGACGTGTTGCCAGGGTGGCACCTGCCAACAGTGTGGCCAGCTGGCAGCGGAACGCCAGATCCAAGAAGCAGACGCTAAGGCCAAGCCCAGGCTGGGCAGCTTCAGGCCTCATCAAGGCCACCAGCAGCATGATCAGACCTCAGGAGGAGCTAGGGAACCTAGCGGCACAGCCTCACTGCCCAGCCTGGCCCCTGAGGCCTCCTAGCCTGGCCTTCTCTACATAGCTCTTTCTCTGCCCCATGCCTGGAAATGTAAGGCCTTCCACAGGGGCCCTGGGGACCAGGCTGGCCCAGGTAAATCAAGGGGCACAGACCATACCAGGGATCCGAGGGTGTGCAGTGGGGTTAAGAGGAGCCCCACATGCAGCCCATGTGAGGAGGTGGCTGCAAAGCCCCCTGAGCTAAACACTGCCACACAGCACGGTGAGATCGTCCTGCTTAAAAGAAACTGACGTCTGGGTTTGTATACAATCAACAGTTGCTGGAGCACTGTAGAGGTCAACAAACCCCCATGTATCCTCTGAACGTCCATCTTCCAGTACCTTCTAGGCACTAGGCATAGTGCCAGGCTGCCAGAATGGGGAACCCACTTGCCCACTCTGCCTGCCACCCTCTCCAGTCTGTCCCTTCTTCTCCCTCTGCCTGCCGCCACCCAATCAATCCAGGCTAGCGCTGCCTGTCGGCCAGACCCAACTGCCTCTCACTGGGCATGAGTCAGCCCCCTTCGAGTCCTCTCCACGTGGCAGCCAGGAGCCGGCGTCCTAGCTGGCAAACCAGGCCACATGGTTCCCCCGCCCCTCGCAGGACTCCAAGGCCAGGAGGAACAGTCCAGCCTGGCCACCTTCCATCTTCATCCACTCCAGCTCCTCTGCCCTCCCTATACCCCAACAAGCCCCTTGCCTAGACCTCCAGGAGCAAGCGCCCTCTGGCAGGGACCTCTACTCCAAGGGCTCCCTGCCACCTTCTTCTAGCCCAAACCCCCAAAGCCTTAGAGGCTTCCATGAAGCATTCCTTCCTGGGGGAAGCCATCCCTAGGGCCATGATGTACCCCATCACAAGACCAGAGACCATGCCGGGCTGGGGAGTCAACACCTGCCAAAGGAGCAGACGGACGCCTGCACAAAAATGCCTCCGCAGCTGGTCTGCCAGAGACCGCCGGGATCCATGAAGACCCACCTCTGATCTGCCTGGCTGTGAATTTTCCGTCCATGATGCCCACCAGCCACTCTGCCCCATTGCAGCTGGGAGCTCATGGGAACAGGGCTGTCTGGTGCCACTCATCCCTGGAAGCCCAGGACCAAGGAAGTGTCGGTCTCGGTGAAAGAGTGACCCGTGGGATATTGTGAGGAAAGACCAAGCCAGCCTGGGCTTCCTAGGGTCTGGGCACAGGACTTCCAGGGGCAGAGCTGACTTCTCCAAGGCCTCCCTTCATGCTCAAAGAATCCCCAACAATGCCGGGCGTGGTGGCGCACACCTGTAATCCCAGCAGCTCAGGAGGTGGAGGCAGGAGGATTGCAAGTTTGAGACCAGAGGCAGTCTGCATAACTTAGCGAGACACTGTCTCAAAAAGTAAAAAAATGGGCTGAGGGTGCAGCTCAGTGGTCCAGCACTTACAGAGCATGCAGGCGCAAGGCCCTGGGTTCAACCTCCAGTACCACCAAAAAAAAAAAAAGAATCCCCAACGATCCTCTGAGGCCTCCTGCCCCAGTGGGCACAGGGCTGAGCCCACAGAAGGCAGGCAGGGCCTGTGTGGGAAGTAGCCACGGCTCTTTCAACAGGTTGCCTGAATAAAAACCCCACTGTAGGCCAACTAAGGCGTCAAAGCTGCTGAAGAAGACACGACAGAGGTGGGGCCTCTCCAAGTCACAGCCTGCTTCTCAGACAGCCTGGTGCTCAAGGACAGAGCAGGAGGAGCCTCCACAGCAGACAGAGGTCAGGGCCAGACCAGAGTCTGCCTGGCGGAGCTGCTTGCTCATCCCCTGGCTCAGAGGACACTGTCTGCCTTTCTCTGCTCCTTGCGATGAGATAAGTCAGCGAGGCCCTTGCACTCGCCTCCCCTGGCCCTGCCGGCCGTGTGCACGGGGGCAAGGCCAAGGGCTGATGCCAGCTGGGGACGGAGCCCTCTTGGGATGCCTGGGATTCTTCCCGCCTGAAGGCCGCCTTGGCTGGGTCGGCCACTTTCTGACTTAGCAGATGTGGCTGGGACCTCTGCATCCCTCGCAGGACCCAATGGCACCAGAGCGTGCCCAATGCCGCTCAGTTCCATCTGCCTGGGAAACCTCTAGGCGGGGACCCTGGCAAGTGCCCACTGTGCCCCACCGCTAGCCTGTACCTGGCCCCACATCCATGGTAGCGCCTTCAGTCCCACCCCCGCCTTATGGTCCTGAGGACTCTTTACCTACCGTAGGCCTCACAAGACCCAGTTCAGTGCCTCCAAACTGTCCAGCTACGGACTTTCCTGTACCACTCAGTCCCCTGATAGGGGCCTTTTCAAAGGCCTGGGATGTCACATGGGTCTGTAGCCACTTTCTAGCCCACTGCCAAGAAGGCAAGACAAGGCTTTCGAACTAGATCTGCACAAATTCAAGCTGTATCTGTGCTTCTCTCTGGCTGCGTGACACGGGCCAGGCACTTCAACTCTCCTGACCCCTGCGTCCTCATCCTCAAGGGGGGATAACAGTAACGCCCTCGGGTCACGGCCTCCTTTGGGGACTCAACTGATCATGCATTTGAGTTGCTCAGCAAGGCCCTGCCATACAGTAAGTGCATGGTCAAAGGTGATTTAAACCGCAATGATGAAAGAATTATTTTCCTAACTGCCATTTACCACCTAGTGACCTCTGGCATGTGGCTTCACCTCTCTGGCCGCAGTGCCTCTCCAGATGGCCGAGGGGATTAGCAGAGATACCATCTGCGAAACGCTCTGAACGGCGCCTGGCACACGGCACGGGTGCTCGGAATGTGGTAGCTGTGAGGATCGCTGCTCGTAAGGAGGGGTCGGAAAGACGGGACTGAGAATCAGCCGGATGTACCACCTGCTCTACCTGCTCAAACTGGGTCAGGTGGGGCAATGTGCCCCGCTGTTGCCATGGTACCCAACACACAAGGAAACACTCCAGCTGGAAGGGCGGGTGCTGCAAGGGTGGGGCCTGGGGCTGTGTCACTCTGACACGGCCCATGCCACCACAGCAGGTTGGAGCCATCTCAGAGCACCCTAGGGGTGGCAGGAAATGCCCCACTGGATCTGGACCCCAGATCTAACCAGGTCCAGTCTCCCAAGTCCCTACTCCAGCTTGTAAACAATGGAGCCTCGGCAGTGTGGATGGGTGGCTGAGGTGGGGCTCCTGGGCTACAGACCAGGGTGGGATGAGTGTGGGTGGAGGGAGCAGGAACCCAGGAACCCTCATCTCCTGGGCAAAGCCCACAAAGCCAAAGCAGCTCGAAACTGGCTCCATTCCAACGTTGCTGCTCTCTCCAGCCACAGCTGCCCAGCAGCACACAGCTGCCCAGCTGCACACAGGTGCCCAGTACCCACTCAGTGCCCAGCTTTGGGCCTCAACATCTGCTCCCTCCTCCTAAGCCTGCGGCAGGCTTCATCCAGAATGGGAACAGGCAAAGGCTGCCTCGAATCAGCTGGGTTCAGGGAATCCAAGGCCCTTGGCCAGGAGCGAAGGGAAAATAGAGGTGAAATCCAGACCATGTGGGCTCAGCCCTGGAACTTTCCAGACTTTCCCGGGTGAGGGGGTAGGAACAGGGCAATGGAAAGGCTGACACTCGCTCCAAGGCAGTGTCCTCACTCCCAGCTGCCGACTCTAGGGGTGTTCCCCTATGACCCTGCGAGGCTGGGGCCTGGGCCCCTCTGCTCACAGTAGCCATCAACTGTGGCAATTTGCCTGGGTCAGACATGGTATGCTATCCTTTCCTCTCACAACCAAGACGTGAGTAGTACTTCCTCGTTTTACAAAAGGGAAAACTGAGGCTCAGAGGCACAACAAGGAAGCGGTTAGAAGCTCATCCTGAGTTTGAATCTAGGTTACACTATATTAAACTCAGGCAAATCATTCTTTCTCTGAGCCCCAGTTTTCACCTCTGTAAAATGGGCATAATAATTTCATGGTGCTCCCATCTCTATCTCTGCTCCATGATATAGTCAATGAGTTAAGTGAGAGGTGCTAGGAAACAGGAAGCATCAATAATTGCCAGCTCTTGTGATCAGAGAGGTTAGGTAACTCATCCAAGGTCACCCAGCAGAGTGAATGGCCAACTCCAGGCCCTAGCTTTGAGCACAGCCCTCTGAAAGCATGGGCCACTATGAGGGGTGGCTGCAGGAGCACAGGCTTCCCAGGTAACGGAGGACTGCCACCACCCCCACCGCAAGGGACAGCCCTTGTCTAAATTCCTCAGATAAGCAGCTCCCAGAACAGCCAGCCAGTACAAAGAATCGGCACCCCGCCCAGTCCACAAAGGACACTCCAAAAATCTGGATTAGGCCACCCAGCTCCCCTCCTCTGATAGCATTCCATCTCTCGATTCATCCAACAGGTCTCCTAGGAGGCCAAGTTCAGTAGACAATCGCCTCTTGCAAGGTTCTTGGCAAGCCAATTACTTCCTCTTTCTGGGCCTTGGTTTCTCCATCTGTAACTCACACCTCTGCCTCAAAATAGTGAGGCAGCTCCAGCTAAAGGGGCCCTCAAGGACCCCTGAGGAGCAAAGGGCAGACTAAGCACAGGGAACAGAGCACCATGCATTCTATCTCCTGAAACCTCTTCACAACGCCATGGGAGGGACCAATTAGGCCCAATTTCCAAAAGAAATGGGAGGCCAGAAATAGCCAGGATTCAATCCCCCATCGTCAGACTCCAAAGATCTCTCTGGGCAGGTCGGGACTGTGACCCCAAGTGGGCCCAGGGTAGCCTGGGGCATGCATTCAGCAACACGTTGGACAGCAGCACTTGGAAAGATGGGGAGCAACACAAAACTAAACTTGAGGGCTCTTCTTTCAGACAGGGCAGCAGCCTTCGGACAGACAAGGACATTCACAAGGCAAAGCAGCCCAGCTCCAGCCAGAGAACGAGTCACCAGAGGGGGTTGGGCAGGCCAAAATCCAGGCACACCCTCCAGCCCGACCCAGGAGTGCCTGGGATTGGGGCTGTCTGGCCACCAGGGAGTGCCAAAGAACCTGTAGCTGGCCCAGAGTCTACACCAGACAGCCCCAGTGACCAGCTGGAGTGCAAGGTGGCCAGAACACCCTTTCCCTACTCCCTGGAGGTGCACGTCCCACTGGGCTCTATCCAAAAGTCTGCAGAATGGCCTGCTGTGGGCTGCATGCAGGATTCTGCAAGGGGGCTCAAAGAACAGACCCCCAGGTATCTGGCTGGTCGCCTGTGGACAGGTGTCTGGCACCGCGCCAACTTGCTCAGGCGCAGTCCCGCCTTGTGCAAACTCACCCTGGACACATCTAATCCCTGGGACCCTCCTGGCCCCAGAGGGGCTTCCACCATCGCCAAACCGCCCGCTCATCCGCCCGCTCCCACGCAAGCGCGAATGCCCTGGCTCCTACCTTGACGACAAGCTGACAAAGTCCCCGCCATCCAGCAGCCGGACCTTGCAGAAGAGTACCCCGTTGACGAAGGGGACCGCAGTCAGCTCCTCCAAGGTGAATGTGGTTTGGAATTTGAATTTCTTCTTCTTCATCAAGAAAGCCATGAGCGAGTTCCCTGAGTCTGAAGCCCAGAAGGCCAGAAAAAAGGGGGGGCGCAGACACCCCCAGGATTCTTTTCCCTACACCACACCCCCTCCTCTAAAACACCGGAGCCGGATCCCGTCCAGACGGTGGCGGAGGCGGCGGAGCCGGCGGGGATCTGAGTCCGGAGCCCCAGGTCCGAGCGATCCGTCCAGTCCGCTGGCCGGGCTGCTTTACCCTCGGGGCGCCGGGGCTCGGAAGGGCTCAGAGCGGCCACGGGCTTCACCCGCATGGACACAGCGGGGCACAGCCCACAAGGCAGGGGCAGGGCAGGCGGGCGGCGCGCGAGCGGCGGCGCGGGCGGGCGGCATCCCGAGCCGCGGGCCCCGGGAAGCTGTCGCCGCGCGGCCGGACGGACCGGTGAGACTGAGGGCGGCTGGCCGACCGGTGAGGCCGAGCGCCGGGGGCGGCTCCGCCCCCGCCCCCGCCCCCGCCCCGCTGGCGGCCGGGGGAGGTGCCCTCGCCGCGCACACGCCCCCGCACCTGGGGCCAGGCGGCCTCCGCAGGTGAGGCCGCGGGAGGCGGAGGGCAGCGCGGGGGCAGCCGGGGTCTGGACGCCCCGCCGGGAGGCGCGACCCGCGACGCTGCAGGCCGGGATCTTCCAGCCGCGGGCCTCCTCTGGGCGGGCACAGAGCCGGCCCCGGGCCGCGGAGGCGCCGCCTCCTCTTCGATCTCGGGAGCTGAGGCGCCCCCCGGCCCAGCCGGTGGCTTCCGCCTCACTCACGGCCTCTGTCCAGCACCCCGCGAGCAGCAGCGCCGCTGCCTGCACCGCGGACCAGGCGGCCGGAGCCCCACGCTGTGCCGCGCCGCGCTGAGAACGCCAAGGCCCTCTGCTGCCGCCCGCCTAGGCGCAGCCGAGCGCGGCAGGGGCGGGGCGCTGGCGGCCCAGCTCGCCCTGCGATTGGGCGGCCTGGAGGGGTGGGCGCAGAGCGCCATTGGCGGGCAACGGCATGGGGCGGGACTTTCGGAGGCAGAGACGGCTCAGGGAACTCGGATTGGTGCGCCTTGCGGCCGGGCCCGCCTCCTCGAGCAGGCCGAGCGGAGGGGCAGGGAGAGGGGCCCCTCGAGGCGGTGGGAGGTCGTCAGGCTGGTAGCTTGGGGCTTGCAGGGACGAGGGGGGTGCGCGAGCAGAAGAAAAGAAGAAAGAATGACGAGGAGAAACAGTCCTAAAACTAAGGCTGGAACGGCCTTCCAGGGGCCCACCAGATCCTTGAGCACTACAGCAGGTCCGGAAGGTAGTGAATGCCATTTCTCAGAACACTGACACCCAGAGAGGTGGCCCAGGACCCAAGCAGGTCTTTCATCTCCAAATCTGACAAGTGTCTGCAAAGGCATAAAGGCATCGCCGCAAGTGAGGTGACTTGGAGCAGTTCATCACGAAGCCTGTGACCCAGCTTGTTTCCTTCCAGGCTGTTATCTAAGCCTTTTGTTGTCCTTCAATTTCTTGGATAGTTATGGCTGGTCTCACTACCTGATTAACGTTGCTCTTGGGGGTAGAAAACACTTGGGAGCTTCATACTTCCCAGGCTCTTGGAATTTTCTAGTTCATTCCTTCAGTCCTCACATGTTTAGGGGCCTTTGTTCTGAGCCAGGTGAGACCCATTGGGGAACCTGGTGGGCTTGCCCTCCACGTTTAAGACCAGGTAGAGAAGCAGGCAGAGAGAGACAGAGGGAGAGAAACACACAGGGAGACAGGCAGCTACGAATCTGATGGTGAAGAGGTGCTGGGAGAGCTCAAACGAGGCACCTGTATGGGGGGCTGGGAAGGAGACCCAGAGAGAAGGGTTACAGCACAAAGCAGCCCATGCAGGATGCTTGTCCAAGTAAAGCAGGGAGCAGAAAAAGGCAGCCGCCAAAAGCCTAGTGGTCAGAGATCACTGTGCTCACAGGAAGTTTTGAGCATCTCGTTTGGTTGCATTGTGGTGGTTTGAGAGAGGGACATGAGATGGGGCCAGAAAAGCCTGTGGAAGCCTGGATTCAGCAGTCTTGCAAGCAAGGGTAAAGAGGGGGCTACCAACAAGTTTTCAGCAGGAGAGTACGGGGGCAAGACTTGCCTTTTGTAATCAAGACGTTTATTCTGCCTTCAGGTAGTGTGGAGGAGAGACAATGGAACGGGGTTGGGTGAGGGGCGTGTTAGGGTGATCCAGGCAAGAGATGATGCCTTCAGGACCTCAGCATGGGGGGACACAAGAAAGAGGAGGGTCTGAGAGGGATTGGGGACACAGATTTGGCTGGACTTGGGAATGTTATATCTGGACATGTGAATAAGGACTCCCATTTCTGATTTCTTCCTGCTCCCCAGTGACTCATTGGTCCCATAATTTAGAAAACACAGCCAGATTGGAGGCAGGCACAGTGGCGCACGCCTGTAATCCCAGTGGCTCCAGAGGCGGAGGCAGGAGGATCGTAAGTTCGAGACCAGAAGCAGTCTGCGTAATTTAGCGAGACCCTGTCTCAGAAAAGTTAAAAAAAAAAAAAAAAAAATGGGCTGGAGGTGGCAGCTCAGGGGTCCAGCACTTGAACAGCATGCAGGTGCAAGGCCCTGAGTTAAACCTCCAGTGCAGCAAAAAGAAAAAAAAGAAAGAAAACACAACCAGATTGGAGAAAAATGGTAACAGCAGTTCCTGGTGCTCCTCTGTATCCCCTTTTACAGGGAAGAAGAGGCCTAGACAGTTTCAATCTCTTGACTGAAGTCTTGACCCCGTGGCCCAGGCTCTGGGTGCTAAGCCAGGCTGCCACATAGCACAGAGGGTGTGTTCTCCTCACTAACCCTGGCTGGACCTGCTGCACCAGGGAAGAGCCTGTGGCTACCTGAGCCCAGGAGGAGTTTTCAGAGGAGAGAGCCAGCCAGAGATATCCCCAGGCCTGGCTGGCTCCTCAGCTGTGACCTTGAGTAACCTCAGTCCACTCCGAGAGGAAGTAGGGTGGGCCTTGCTGCCAGGCTTGGCTCCGTTTATCTCTGCAGCCTGAAGCCTGGGAACCCAGCAAGTTTCCCTTCCCTCACTTCCCAGATGGTGCAAAGAGCATGATACCAGGACAGGAGGCTAGATTTGGGGTGAGATGCGTTCAAGTTAGAATCCTTGCTCCTCTGTACATTGGCAGTGTGGATTCAGCTTGGGGCACTGAGGCTCAGCATCTGCAAGTGGGGAGGGGGTTCCATGCAGTACGGCTAGGGCCGCTTATTTTAGAGCCAGCAGAACTGAGCTCAAAATCTTTCTGACACACCATTAGCCACTTGTGGCACACAAACTTTGAGAATAGTTTTGTTGTTGTTGTTGTTGTTTCTGTTTGTTTATGTTGTTTTGTTATGAACCCAGGGCCTCGAGCCTGCATGCTTTGCAAGTGCTGGACCACTGAGCTGCACCTCCAGCCCATTTTTTTCCTTTTTTTTTTTTTTTCCTTTTTGAGACAGGTTCCCGCTAAGTTACCCAGACTGCCTCTGATCTCAAACTTGCGATCCTCCTGCCTCCGCCTCCCAAGCCACTGGGATTACAGGCATGCGCCACCACGCCCGCCTTGGGAATAGTTTTCTATGTATAGAAAGGTATCTTGAAAGAGATGCCCTAAACTTTTCCACCTCTAAACCGTAGCTTCTTCACCTGCAGAATGGGGATAAGAACATCAGCCTTTCTAGAATGTTGTGAAGGCCATGCCTGTGAAAGGCTTGGGCCTGGAGGGCCAACGGGGTCTGAGCAAATGGTCAGTGGGGAGCTCTAGCCCGTGTTTCTACATTTCTCCAACTCCCCAAGTTCCCAACCTTGGCCTGTCCTACCTCCATGAGGCCCTAAGCAGATGTATAAGGAACCCGATACCAAACAAGACCATTGCAGGCTAGGGGTCTAGAGAAGGAAACCCAAGGAAATGTAAGGGAGGCTGACTGGGCCAGGGACCCTGATTCCTGTAGTGTCATCTCAGCCAAGACCCCAGTAATCCGGGGAACCCACACACAGAACGCTCTCAGTGCAGAGGCGTGGGTTGGCATGTTTGGGGAACTCCGTGTCACTGGGATGGAGTGAGTAGAGGGGACAGAGGAAGTGTTGAAGCAGACCGGGTCTCTGTTCCTATGAGCCCTTATGGGCCTAAGAGGAGGGTAGATTTTATGCTAAGCCCAAAGGGACACCATCGAAGGATATGAGTGACAAGATCCAAAATATAATGTTAAAACTCCCTCCAGCTGCTCTGTGGAGCATGCATTGGTTGCCAGTGGGCAAGAACAGAAGCAGACAGCCCCCTAGGAGACTATTTCAGCCAATCCTGTACGTGACAATGGTGGCTTAGACTATGGCAGAGACAGATCAATGGGAAAAGAGAGGGGATGTGTTTCAGACTGAGCAGTGATAATAGTTACACAAAAGCATGGTCAAGGCTAAGGAGCCCAGAAAGTTGCTGCTGTTAGGTGTCATTGAGTCAGTGTCTGACTCATAGTGACCCTGCGTACAACAGGTGAAACACAGTTGTTCATGCTTCTCTACTATTCATAGGGTTTTCAATGGCTGATTGTTTTTAGGGAGTGGGTTGTCAGGTCCTTCTCCCAAGCCTACAGCACCTGGTGTTTCCAGGTGGTCTCCCATCCAAGTACTAACCAGGCCTGACCCTGCTTGGTTTTGGAGATCTGATGGGATCGGACAACACAGTGATATGGCTGCAGGCCGGAAAGGGCTTAGAGTTGATTGAATATCCCCAATATTTTGAATTGGATTAAATGCCTCAAGGTTCTTGAAGTTGTAAGGTAAGTGAGCTTTGGCACTGGAGTACGTGGGGAAGGAATAGAGGGAATGAAGGACATTAGCGTGACCACCACCTCTAAAATAGCTGGAGAAAGTGGGAGTGGCTTAGAGAATCCTTACCCTTACCTGGCCCTGGAGATGTCACATGATACTGTTGACTTAGCTCTCGGTTCCATCAGATCAGGAGCTGCACAGGGTCAGACACCTCACCCATGGGGTCCCCTGCCCTGTCCACCCCAAGGCCTGCCACACAATAGATGCTCCATGAATGTGGCCCGGGGAATGTGTGTGGATGCACACATGTACATGGGGGATGCGTGGGTGGGTGGGTGGACACGCAGATGGATGCTGGGTGGTTGGATGGGTGACTATAACTCTGCTCCTTAAAAATACCAATACTGGCGGGGCGCGGTAGCACACGACTATAATCCCAGCAGCTGGGGAGGCGGAGGGAGGAGGATCACAAGTTCGGGACCAGAGGCCGTCTGCGTAACTTAGCGAGACCCTGTCTCAAAAAAGTCAGAAAAATGGGCTGGGGGCACAGCTCAGTGGTCCAACACTTGCAAAGTATGCAGGTGCGAGGCCCTGGGTTCAACCTCCAGTACCACAAAACAAAACAAAACAAAACAAAACAACAACAACAACAACAAAAAAAACCCAATACTGAATTCTCAAGGTTCATTGTGGATCGTTGTAGCTTCTCTGGAGGTTGAAGCAGGAAGATCACTTAAGCCCAGGAGTTCAAAGCCAGCCTGCGCACCATAGCAAGATCCCATCTCAGCTGGACAAGTGTGGTGACACACGCCTGTAATCCAAGCACTCGGGAGGTTGCCAGTTCAAGGCCAGCCTGGGCTACATAGTGAGACCCTGCCTCAACAACCCCCATCCCCCTCAAAAAAAAAAAAAAATCCTCAAAAAATTCAACACCTACATTTCCTTTTAACATAAATGACCCATGCAAACATACATGTCTAAGACAGTCCCCGCACCACTGTATATTTTAGAAAGATATTGCGAGCAGGCCGATGTCTAGCAGTAGGAGCGGGGAGGCTGCAAGAGCAAGGGCTGTGTTTTGTTCTCTGCTCCATCCTCGGCACATAGAACAGCACATGGTACAAAACAGGGCTCTAGATGGGCTGATGAAGGGAGGTGTCATCAGGGGAGAATGTGCAGCTATTGAGAAGGAGGCTGGAGAATGTGTGCTGAGGTAGTACTTGGCCACCCTTCTGCACAGGGCGACTCACAGACCAGTATGTAAAGGACGATCATATTTTTGTGAAGAAAAGTGGGTATGTGTATGAACCCATAGAGAAAACTCTTGCTGGGAGCCATGCTACATGCCTGTAATCCAAGCTACTTGGGAGGTGGAGGCAGGAGAATCACAAGTTCGCGGCGAGAGGCAGCTGTACAATTTAGTGAGACTCTGTCTCAAAACAAAAAGATTAAAACAGGGGCTGTGAGTACAGCTCAGTGGAGCACTTTCCTGGCGTTTGTGAGGCCTTGGATCTAACCCATAATACTGCAAAAAAAAAAAAAAGAAGAAGAAGAAGAAGAAGAAGAAGAAGAAGAAGAAGAAGAAGAAGAAAGAAAGAAAGAAAGAAAGAAAGAAAGAAAAGAAAAGAATCTTGAAGGATACACCCAAAAACGGTTATTACAACTGGGCACAGTGGCACACACCTGTAATCCCAGCAGCTGGGGAGGCAGGCGGAGGCGGGAGGAGCGCAAGTTCGAGACCAGAGGCAGTCTGTGTAATTTAGCAAGACCCTGTCTCAAAAAAGTAAAAAATGGGCTGAGGGTGCAGCTCAGCGGTCCAGCACTTGCAGAGCATGCAAGCTCGAGGCCCTGGGTTCAACCCCCAGTGCCGCAAAAAAAAAAAAAAAGAAGAAGAAGAAGAAGAAGAATAGGTTATTACCAGAGATTTCCATCTGAGGACAGAGTTTAGAAGGAAATATTTATGTTATTTGAACGGCTCTTCATGGCTCTAGGGGCTGGGGCTATAGCTCAGGGGTAAAGTGTTTGCCTAGCATTTGTAAGGCATATGGGGTTTAATCCCCAGCACTATATACACACACAAAACTAATTACTTAATTAGAAAATATTCTGATTTGATTTTTGTAATAAGATGAATTAGCTTTATAAGTTAACAATATATCGTCATAAGGATATTATAAATGTAAGCCCTTCCACGTTTGTCTATCACTCTCCGGATAAAACCCAAGGTTCTTCGCCTGGCATTGAAGCCCCTCTGGAAACTGCTCAGGCCCTTCCTGCAGAACTCCTTTGGGTCCCTGAAGCCTTGCTGCCCCATATGGTGAAACTACTAAATATCTGACTGGAACTAAGGAACCTGCACCCAGTCCTTCCCTATCAAGCACAAGGCCGACTCGCTGCTATGTCCTCACGTTACCAACGGCTGTGTGCAGAGAAAATAGGGCTCAGGCTCCTGTTTTCTGTTTCACCAGGGCTCAGGACAATACCTGGTGCATTAATTGGAAGAAAGAGAAGGAGGGCAAGAGGGGGGAGGGGAAGGAAGAAAGAAGGAAAAAGAGCGGTGGCACTTGTGATCCCAGCCACTCTGGAGGCTAAGGCCGGAGGATCACAAGTTCCAGGCCAGAGGCAGCCTGGGTAATTTAGCAAGACCGATGTCTCAAGATAAAAAATAAAAAGGGGGCTGGGAGTGCGGCTCAGGGGTAGAGCACTTGCAAAGTGTGCATGAAGCCCTAGGTTCAGCTCCCTAGTACCACAAGAAGAAAAGAGAAGAAAAAAGAAGAAAAAAGAAAAAAGGGGAAACTAAGGTAGGGTAGTGACTGTCTCTTGCCCTAATCACCCTGAGGGCAGCTCTCCAGCTGGCCCGCTCTCTCTGTCACCTGACTCCCAGCACAGAGCTGCCTTCATACAGCCAGGCCACGTCAAGCCGCCTTCCCGACCCTGCTTGCCAAAAGCAGTCCGTGCTGATTCACCAGTGACTGGGCTCCAATTATTTGCAAAACTGGAATGGCAGCCGACCCACTGAAGCAGCTGGCAAGGGCATATCGATTTGTACTGGGCTCCTTGCAACTATCTGAGCCAGTCTCACGACCAGATAAAGACTCCAAAGAACTCGCCCACGGCAGTCCATCCTGCCTAAGTGTCCCGTGGTCAGGTCCACAAGTCTCCCTATTGAACCCTGCCCTTTCCAACCCAAGCCTGACCATCACTCACAGAGGGTAGTCATGGTTCACAGCATGAGATCTGGAGTCAGGCGGTCTTGGGTTCCGGCCCAGGGATTACTGAGTCAGTGTATTTGCATAAAGGCTGGGCACATTTATATTCCCACCAAGGGTACAAGCCCATTCCTATTCCTCTTTCATCTTTACTGATCTGTTTAAACAAACAAAACAAAAATAGTTATTCTAAAGTCCTTGCACAACTTTCATTAGCATAATTTCATTTTTTGACAATTTGAATATCTTCTATAAATTGTCCATATCCTTTTTCTATTTTTAAATTAGGGTGATAATATTTTGTTATTTATTTGTATTAGCTTATTACATATTGTGGATTACCGCTGCTATGTATATTAAAGTATTATTTCCACTTAATAAATTTCTTTAGACTTTACTTAGGTTGTTGTTGTTGTTGTTGTTAGGTGCCGTCGAGTCGGTATCCAACTCATAGCGACCCTCATAGGGTTTTCAATGGCTGTTTCGGGATTGCCTTGGGAGTGGATTGCCAGGCCCTTCTCCCATTTTTGCGGTGCTGGGAATTGAACTTGGGACCTCAGAGACTGCAGCGCAGTGCTCTACCCACTGAGCTAAATCCCAGGTACTCTACAGAAAGAAGCCCCTTACCAAGCCCCAGCTAAGAGATAGGACTTAATCTACTTTAATAGAGAGAGCACTGTACTGGGAGTTAGGAGCCCATGTTTTTGCAGGGTTTTTGTTTGCTTGTTTTTTTTTGTTTTTTTGTTTTTTGGCTTTAAAACTTATTTTTTATTAAGTATTTTGACATATTTATGGGGTACAGAGTGGTAATTCAGTTCATATATATGCTGCAATTATCAAATCAGGATTGTTGACATTTCTACCTCCTTAAACATTTTATAAAATAAAAACAAAAGCAAAGCAAAAAACTCTTCTGACTTACAGGTAGCAACTATTGTACATATTTATGAGGTATGGTATGACTTTTTCAAAAATTGCATACAGTATAATGAGATTCATTATGAGGGGTTTTTTTTTGTTTGTTTTGTTTTGTTTTTTTGTTTTGTTTTGTTTTGTTTGCGGTACTGGGGGTTGAACCCAGGACCTCACACTTGCATGTTCTGCAAGTGCTGGACCACTGAGCTACACCCTCAGCTCATTTTTTTTACTTTTTTGAAACAGGATCTCTCTAAGTTACGCAGACTGCCTCTGGTCTCGAATTTGTGATCCTCCTGCCTCTGCCTCCCCAGCTGCTGGGATTACAGGTGTGCGCCACCGCGCCTGGCCATTATGAGATTTTGACAGAATTACATGCTGTACTTTGCACTTGTTCTCTCCCTCTTTACTTCCATACATTGCTCTCCCTCTTCTTCCCGATTCTCTCCTCCTCCCACTGGTCCCTTCCTTCCTCCTGATGGGTCCCCTTGTATTGGAATTTCCAATCTTAGAAACATACCATTGTGTGTGTGTGTTTGTGTGTATGTTGTTAAGCACTGTGGAGTTGGGTCCAACTCATAGCAACCTTATGTACAACAGAACAGAACACTACCCAACACTGTGCCGTGCAAACCATCTTTATATGTTTGAGCCATTGTTGCAGACACTGTGTTTCTTCTCATTTTGAGTCATGCCACATCAGCAAAAGGAGGTCCCTGGGGCTTTACTCCACTTCTATCATTAAGGTCGACTCTACTATGAAGAGGCCCGTTCTTCCCCAGTAATTTCCTGAATGTATTCTCGCCTGGGATGCTCATTTTCCAGCACTCTATTTAACAGTGCTTTTCTGCTATTCATAGGATTTTCAGTGGCTAATTGTTTCGGGAGTGGGCTTCAGGGTCCTTTTCCCTAGTCTGCCTTAGTCTGGAAGCTCAGCTAAAACCTGTCCATCATGGGTGGCCCTGCTGGTATCAGAAATACCGGTGGCATAGCTTTCAGCATCAGAGCAACATGCAAGCCTGCATATGAGTGAGAACATGCAGAATTTCTCTGTTTGAGTCTGGATTATTTCACTGAAATTGATGCTCTTCAGTTCTATCCATTTTGCTGCAAATGACATAATTTCATTCTTCTTTATTCCTGAATAATATTCCAATGTGTATATATGTTGTTGTTGTTGTTGTTGTTGTTGTTAGGTGCCCTTGAGTCAGTGTCTAACTCATAACAACCCTGTGTACAACAGACGAAACACTATTGTCAGTGCTTCTCTGCTATTCATAGGGTTTTCAATGGTTATTTGGGGGGAGTGGTCCTTCTCCCAACTTGTGTATATATACCACATGCTTTTTTTTTTCTTTCTTGTGGTACTAGGGGTTGAGCCCAGGGACTCACGCTTGCTTGCTTTGCAAGTGCTGGACCACTGAGCTCCACCCCAAGCCCATTTTTTTGAGATGGGGTCTCGCTAAATTACGCAGACCGCCACTGGTCTTGAACTTGCCATCCTCCTGCCTCCACCTCCCGAGCTGCTGGGATTACAGGCCTGCGCCACCGCGCCCAGCTTTATATACCACATTTCAATCCAGTCATCTGTTGATGGACATCTGGAGCCCAGGTTTTGACTTCCACCTTTGCCCCAATTCCCTCTGCAGCCTTGAATTAGTCCCTGACCCCTTTCCCTATCTGTTAATTATAAGCATTGAACTAAAGGGTCTCTGAGGACCTGTCCACTTCCATGGTCTAGACCAGCCCTGTCCAATAGAACTCTGTGCAGTGATCCAAACGTTCCAAATCTGCACCGTTCAATATAGTGAACACCAGCCGCCCAGGTAGTTATTGAGCACTTGTAATGTGGCTGGGCTGGGATTTAGCTCAGTGGGTAGTGTGCTGCGCTGCAGTCTCTGAGGCCCCGAGTTCAATTCCCAGCACCGTCAAAATGGGAGAAGGGCCTGGCAATCCACTCCCAAGGCAATCCCGAAGCACTCAGCCATTGAAAACCCTATGAGGGTCGCTATGAGTCGGATACCGACTCGACAGCACCTAACAACAACAACAATGTGGCTAGTGTGGCTGAGGAACTGAAGTCTTCAATTTCATTTCATTCACATTTCAAATGTAAATAGCCCCACAGAAAGGGCGGGTGCAGAGCATCTGCACCTCTGAGGGAGCTGCAATACTGACTTATAATTAGGTGGGGCTGGAGAGTCCCTGTGTAACTCTGGTCAGCTCACCCCACCCATCAGAGCCTCAGGTTCCTCCTCTGTTCATTGGCACCCCCAGTGATTCCTGCTTCCTGGGGCTCGTTGTTCAGATCCGACTCATATGTGTGAAGGCTGAGGCCCCACATTGCCAAACCAGACCAGGTTCCTGTGTTGAGACGTGAGAGTGCGTCCGCCCCACTCATGTTCTGTCCAGAGCCCCGCGGGTGGCTTCCGCAGAGCCAGTCATCCCCCTCCCTCTTCAACCCCGAGGCCAGCTTTCCTTTCTAACCCAGGGCTTCGGCTCCAGCAGGCCTTCCGCCCAAGGCTTGCAAACTGTTGAAGGGGCAAAGTCTCACCTCCAGCCTGGATCCCGGGCCAATGAGAGCTGGCCCTGCCCTTGCATTACTGCCATTTGCAGGACCTGCAGATCAGCCCTGCGGCCTCCCTACCCTCACCTGCATCTGTGTCCTACCCCAGTTTCCCGAGGCCTCCCAAACCCTTCTTCATTCGCTTCATTTATTCATTTTTCATTCACAGATGTTTATCCCGCCCTTTACTGTGGGACAGGGGCTGCAGAGAGGGACAGGCGGATGTGGCCCAGGTGATGGCAGCTAATACACCTGGTGGGGAATGGGGCAGGCATTCTGGGAGCATGGAAACCCAGAGGGGCCTGACCCGGTGTGACTGGTCAGGGCAGAAGTCAGCCGGGGCAGAGGAGAGCTGGTGGAGAGGGACGTTCTGAGCTGGCCCACGGCAGGAGAGTGGAGGAGCCCAGGGCCTGCCAGAGGCGTGAGCAAGGCTAGGAAGTAGGCAGGCCCAATCCCCCGAGAGAGCCTTATAGGCTACATTCATGATGCTGTACTTTATCCCTGTGGCATCTGATCGCGTCAGATCTCGGAAGCTAAGCAGGGTCGGGCCTGGTTAGTCCTTGGATGGGAGACCACCTGGGAACACCAGGTGCGGTAGGCTTGGGAGACGGATCCGGCAACCCACTCCCAAAAATCAATCCGCCATTGAAAACCTTATGAACAGCAGAGAAGCACTGACAATAGTGTTTCACCTGTTTTACGGAGGGTCACTATGAGTCGGATACCTAACAGCACCTAACAGCAACAACTTTATCCTAAAGGTAATGGCACCTAACAGCAACAACTTTATCCTAAAGGTAATGGGGAGCCATGGAAAGTATTAGGGAAATAATGGTTCGTCCTGGCCAACTCTCCACATGGCCTTTGCCTCCCTGTAGAATTCAGAAATGTAGTCTCCCTCACGTTTCCTTTCTACACGTGTTGCCTGGGTCTCAAAGTACTTCATGAGCAGCCAGTTCCCAGGGCGTGCCTTCTGCCCACGACGTCACCTGGGTTCAGATCTCAGATCCCCGGCCCTGCCACTCCCTGCCTTATGGCTTCAAGGAAATCATTAACCTCTTTCACCTTCAGTGTCCTCGCTCATAAAATGGGGCTAATGACACCTTCTTTGCATGGTTACATAAGCCACAGAGGTCTGGGGAAAGTGCATGGCAGAGAGTGACTTAGTTTGGCTGAATTCCTTCTATAGGGACCAAACCAAAGCCATGGCAGGGGCTGGAGGGGATTCCCAAAGGCAAAACACACATCTGCCTTCTGGTAAACGTCCTTTTGGCCTGGGCAGCCCTGATGGGCATGTAGGGAAGGGATGACGGAGCCCTTTCTTGGGCAGCCTAACGGTGTGCTAGGCTACCTCGAAGAAGACCTCCTAGATTTTGTCTTCTGGATATTTCTAAACTCCCACCCAGCAACCACGGCCTGCAGCCGTAGCCCTGTGGCATCCGATCCTGTCAAATCTCAGAAGCTAAGCAGGGTCGGGCGTGGTTAGTACTTGGATGGGAGACCACCTAGGAACACCAGGTGCTGTAGGCTTGGGAGACGGACCCGGCAACCCACTCCCAAAAGTCAATCTGCCATTGAAAACCCTATGAACAGCAGAGAAGCACTGACAATAGTGTTTCCCCTGTTGTATGTAGGGTCGCTGTGAGTCGGATACCGACTCCATGGCACCTAACAACAATAACAACAACCCAGCAACCACGGGCACAGAGCTTACATAACCTGGCTGGAGTCCAGCACCTTTTGCCCAGTGATCAGGGCTGTGGACATCTTGGAAAGGTGTTCCTACATCACCGTCCCATCCGCTCCAATACCTGCACACACAGCTTTCAGCCTTTGCTGAACTCTGCGTCCTTGCTGAACACTTAGTCACAGTCCCTGGTGTCACTGTCTGCCGCAGCAATTGTTCATAAATGCAAAAAGTGGTAAAGGACTGAGACAGTGGGAGCAGGGACAGGGGACAGGAGAGCAGGAGGGATAGAGGTCCAACGGGAGTGTGGGTGCCAACCTCCACGCCTGTTGGCTCTGGGACCTGGAGGCAGTTGCTTGGAGTCTCTGAGCCTCAGTTTTTACACACGTGAGGTGGGTTTAGTGGCCATACTAGCTTCATGGAATTCTCTTGGGGATTTGAAAGGATTCACAGGAAGTCATTATATAATATACGGTACATAATGTACGCTATACATTATATTCTGCACATGATGGGCTGCATGAGTTAACAGGAAGTGCTCAGTAAATGCTGACTATTAACAGCCCATAGCACTTTGTAACCTGCCTTTTCTACTTACTATGACTGTCTTTGGGCTGGGATTTAGCTCAGTTGGTAGAGCGCTGCACTGCAGTCTCTGCGGTCCCGAGTTCGATTCCCAGCACCGCAAAAATGGGAGAAGGACCTGGCAATCCACTCCCAAGGCAATCCCGAAACAATCTGCCATTGAAAACCCTATGAGGGTCGCTATGAGTTGGACTCAACTTGACGGTACCTAACAACAATGACTGTCTTTGGTCTGGAGTTTAGCTCAGTTGATGGAATGCTGCTCAGTATACTCTGAAGCCCTGGGTTTGATCCCCAGCACCACAAAAAATGGGAGAAGGACCTGGAAGCCCACTCTTGTAAAAATCCTGAAACAATCAGCCATTGGAAACCCTATGAATAGCAGAAAAGCACTGACATAGTGCCAGGCATGGCACAATGTCAGGGAGTGTTTTGTTCTGTTGTACACAATAGGGTCGCTATGAGTCAGACCTGATTCGATGCACCTAACAACAGCATGACCCTCCCTGCAGTGACAGAAGGGAACTTATACTCTCAAGGTTTCCCGTGCATCCCAGTGTCCTGACAACCTGGAATCACAGGCTGAGAGCTGGGAACCCTAGATTTTAATATCCTGTTTGGCCCCTGGGTCCTCCTGTACCCCCAGACCTTGATCCCCACATGTGGAACCCCAGAGAGGAATGGGCAAGAGTTAGTGCTTTCTCCAGGCCCTGCTCTCTTCTCTCTCTCTTTCTTTCTTTCTTTCTTTCTTTCTTTCTTTCTTTCTTTCTGCAGTACTGGAGGCCTCTCGCGCATGCTTTGCAAGCGCCCTACCACTGAGCTGCACCCCCAGCCCATTTTTCACTTTTTCATTTTTTCTTTGTTACTTTTTTTGAGATAGGGTCTCACTAAAGTACACAGGCTGCCCCTGGCCTTGAACTTGGAATCCTCCTGCCTCTGCCTCCCCAGTCATTGGGATTACAGGCATGCGCCACCACAACTAGCTCCTGCCCTCTGATTCTATATGTCAGACCTAGAGACCCAACACCCTGCACCTGAACTTTTCCTTCCTTCATTCATTCAACAAGCATCAATCGTCCAGGATTGAAAGTCTGTCTCTGCCATTTGGCTGTGTGACCTTTGACAAGTTACTTAACCTCTCTATGACTCCGTTTCCAGATCTCTAAAATGTGAATTATCATATTATCCGCTTCACAGGATGTTTGTGAGTAGCCGGGCGCGGTGGTGCACGCCTGTAATCCCAGCGGCTCAGGAGGTGGAGGCAGGAGGATCGCAAGTGCAAGACCAGAGAGCTGAGGTTGCAGCTCAGTGGTCCAGCACTTGCAGAGCATGCAAGTGCGAGGCCCTGGGTTCAACCCCCAGTACCACACACACAAAAAAGGATGTTTGTGAGTAGTGAATGAATACCTGTTGGTAAAATGCTAGTTCAACTTAACCAAAACAGTGTACCCTGCTGCGTGCCAGCCATTGATATAGGCCCTGGGGAGAAAAGGGTGAACCTACCTGAGGTTGGTTTGGCAGTGGGGGCAGAAATCAACATTTCGGTGATCTAGTCCCCAAGGCAGTGTGGTGTTGACCATCCTGCTGGGGACTGGCTTGAAAGAAGGACTCGATGCCCCCTGCTGTCTTTCTCTACCCTACAGCAAGAGCTTCTGCGTATTGATGTTGGCCTGGCAGCCGTGTCCCAGGCTGTGTTCTTAAGATCTCTGGGAAGGCAAACAGCAGCCTTTCCAGGCTTTTTTTTTTTTTTTTTTTTTTTTCAGTACTGGGGGTTGAACCCAGGGCCTCGCGCCTGCATGCTTTGCAAGGGCTGGACCACTGCGCTGAGCCCCCAGCCCATTTTTTTTTTTTTTTTTTTTTTTTACTTTTTAAGACAGGGTCTCGCTAAGTTACGCAGACTGCCTCTGGTCTGGAACTTTCGTTCCTCCTGCCTCTGCCTCCCGAGCTGCTGGGATTACAGGCGTGCGCCACCACGCCCAGCCCCAGGCTATTCTTGACATCCCCACTTCACAGAGAAGGAATAAAGGTGTGAGAAGGTCACGCGTGCCCCCAACCCAGGGCCTGCGCACAACAGAGGCCAATGAATGAGCGTTGAATGAATGAGCAGACACCACTGCTGAATCCCATAGCACAATCCCTCCCACTAGATAGGGCAGGCCGTGGTTGTTAACCAGGAATGGGGAGCCCTGGAGTTCCTGGAGGGCAGGAACTTGACCATACTCCCTTGGGGCGGCTGTAGAACATCCCCAGCTGTACGGTTGCCACTGTGCCCTCCTCTGCCTCCTGCTCACCATCAACAGAGCGAGCACTTCACTTCATGCTTAGGATGCGCCCCAGAGGTTGACCTCAGGTTTTCTACATGTGAACTTTTTTTTTAAAAACAGTACCGGGGGGTCAAACTCAGGGCCTCACCTATGCTAGGCAAGTGCTCTCCCATGGAGCTGCGCCCCCAACCCCTTTTTTATTTTTTTATTTTGACACAGAGTCTTGCTAAGTTGCACAGGCTGCCTCTGGCCTCAACCTTGCAATCCTCCTGCCTCTGCCTCCCAAGTCACTGATATTATAAATGTGCGCCACAATGCTTCACCACAATGCCCGGCTACGTAGGGCTGGAGATTGAATCCGGCCTTTGGAGTGCTAGGCATGTACTTCTACCACTGAGCTACATCCCCAGCCCCATGTGAATTTTTTTAATGCTTCTAACAATCCCATGAAGGAGGTCCTCTTTCACAGGTGAAGAAACCAAAGCCCCTGGGGAAAATTGATAGTGCTGACTGCAAATCCAGACAGTTGAGATCCTGAACCTGAGCTCTTAACCATCACACTGTGAAGACATTCTTCTTGCTCTCTCTCTCTCTCTCTCTGTCTTGCTGGGGATTAAACTCAGGGCCTTATGTGTACTAGGCAGGCACTCTACCATTGAGCCCTCCCCTCCCCCAGCCATCTTGTTTTCTTTTCTTTTATTTCTTATTTCCCCAGTACTTGGGGGTTGAACCTGGAGACTCACACTTTGCATATGTCCTACCACTAGGCTGGGGGCCCTCCAGTCCACATAAATACATACATACATACATATATATATATACACACACACACATATATATACATATATATTTTATTTATTTATTTTTTTTTAAATCTTGAGACAGTGTCTTGCTAAATTACACAGGCTGCCTCTGGCCTTGAGTCTGTAATCCTCCTGCCTCCACCTCCCAAGTGGCTGGGATTACAGGTGTGAGCCACCTCACCTGGCCCTTCTTCTTTTTTAACTACTGCTTTTCTGGTTTCAAAAATAGCATATGCTCCACAAAGGAGTGAAACTTGAATTCGATATTAGAAGAAAAACTAGAATTCTACAAATATGTGAAGTTAACACCACTCTCCAGTGAGAATATAATCCATGATTACATAAAATCCTTATTACATATTAATTAAAAGTCCTACTTAAAAAAAAAAAAAAGCTCACACAGTCTCAAACAACTAATGGATCCAAGAAGAAATCGCAATAGAAATTAGAAAATACCTACCTTCAGACTAATCAAAATAAGCCTGCAGCTGTAGTCCTGTGGCATCCGATGCTGTCAGATCTTGCAGCTAAGCAGGGTTGAGCCTGGTTAGTACTTGGATGGGAGACCGCCTGGGAATACCAGGTGCTGTAGGCTTGGGAGACCGACCCAGCAACCCACTCCCAAAAAATCAATCTGCCATTGAAAACCCTATGAACAGCAGAGAAGCACTAACAATAGTGTTTCACCTGTTGTAGGCAGGGTCGCTATGAGTCGGATGCCGACTCCACAGCACCTAACAACAACAACAAATGAAAATAAAAACATAACACACCAAAAACCACATAGGCTATGTTGTTGTTGTTGTTGTTAGATGCTATCTAGTCAGTGTCCTACTCATAGCGACCTTGCGTACAACAGGCGAAACGCTATTGTCAGTGCTTCTCTGCTGTTCATAGGGTTTTCAATGGCTAATTGATTTTAGGGAATGGGTTGCCGGGTCCTTCTCCTAAGCCTACAGCACCTGGTGTTCCCAGGCAGTCCCCCATCCAAGTACTAACCAGGCCTGACCCTGCTTAGCCTCTGAGATCTGATGGGATCAGATGCCACAGGGCTACAGCTGCAGGCCCACATAGGCTATGGCTAAAGCAATACTGAGAGGGAAGTTTATAGCCACAAATGCTTACATTAAAAAGAAGAAAGCTCTCAAGTCAAAAGTGCCACATGTGTATCCTTACAAACTTCAAGCACTGCGCCAGCATATGCTATAGAAAGTGAAAATTTAAAAAGTGAAAATGGGGCTGGGGTGTCCATGGTAGAGGGTCTGCCTAGCAGCTTGAAGCCCTGGGTTCCATGCCCAGCATCACACGCACGCACACATGCACACACAAAGGAACAGGAGGAGAAGAAAGGACAGGAAAAGTGAAAGTCCTGTATCCCCTGCAATGTTTCTGCCTCCCAGAGATAACCTCTGTTAAACAGTGTGGTGTAGACACTTTCAGGTGGTGTTTTGAAATCTTGCAGGAAGATATTTTTTCTGCCGATTTTTTCATTCTTGCAAAATACATTGTTGTCATTGTTAGGTGCCGTCCCCAAAATACATACAACATAAAATGTATATCTTAGCCATTTTTGAGTATGTAGTGCAGTGGTACTGAATACATTCATGCTGTGTGGCCATCAGCACTATCTGTCTCTATAACGGTTCTCGTCATGTTGTTAGGTGCCGTCGAGTCGGGTCAGACTCATAGTGACCCTATGTCCAACACAACAAAACACTCCGCAACCCTATGCCATGCCCGGCACTATGTCAGTGCTTCTCTGCTATTCATAGAGTTTTTGATGGCCGATTGTTTCGGGAGTGGGCTGCCAGGTCCTTCTCCCAAGCCTACAGCACCCGGCATTCCCAGGCTGTCTCCCATCCCAGGAACCTGCTTAGCTTCCCAGATCAGACGGGACTGGACACCAGGATGAAAATTGAAACTCTGTATGCACTAAACAGTAACTACTCATTCTCCTCTCCCTCTGCCCTGCCAACATCACTCTGCTTTCTGTCTCTGTAATTTTGACCATTCTAGGCAGCTCATGTACATGGAATCCTGCAGTATCTGTCTTTCTGTAACTGGATTTGCTCACTTAGCGTAATGCCTTCAAGGTTCATCCATGTTATAGCGAATGTCAGAATCTCCTTTCTCTCTAAGGCCAAATAACATTCCCTCGTTTGTACATACTACACTTGGCTTATCCATTCCTCCCTTCACAGACGCTTGGGTCGCTTCCACATTTTAGCTATTGTGAATCATGTTGCTTTGACCATGAGTGTGAACGTACCTCTTCAAGACCCTACTTTCAATTCTTCTGCACATATTCCCAGAAGTGGGATTGTTGGATCTATGGTAATTTTATTTGTAATTTTTTAAGGACCAGCAGTGGCTGTTTCCCCAGCAGCTGTACTTTTCCCACCTGTGGTGCCCAAGGTTCCACTTCTCTACGTCCTCACCCAACATTTGTTATTTTCTGAATTTGTTTTTGTTGTTGTTTGTTTGTTTGTTTGATAGCAGCCATCCTAATGGGCATAAGATGGTATTTTACTGTGATTTTTATTTGTATTTCCCTAATGGTTCAGTTTGGTTCTTTCTCAAGATTGTTTTGGGGTCCCTTGAGATTTCATGTGAATTTTAGAATGGAGTTTTCCATTTCTGCAAAAAACTTCATTGGGATTTTGACAGGGATTGTATTCAATCTGTGCACGGCCTTGGGTAATATGGACATCTTAACAATACTAAATCATCCAATCCATGAACACAGGATATGTTTCCATTTATTTATGTCTTCTTTCATTTCCTTCAGCGGTGTTTTACAGCTTTTATTGTGTAATCTTTTACTACTTTGGTAAAATTAATTCCCAAGTATTTTATTTATTTATTTAGTGGTACCGGGATCAAATTCAGTATTTTATTCTTTTTGATGCTAATATAAAATGGAACTGTTTTTGTAATTTCCTTTCCAGAATTTTCATTGCTAGTGTACAGAAATGCAATTGATTTCAGATATTTTTAGAAAACAAAAAAATAGGCTAGGTGTGTTGGCGCATGGCTGTAATCCCAGCAGCTCAGGAGGCAGAGGCAGGAGGATCACAAGTTCGAGACCAGAGGCAGTCTGTGTAATTTAGCAAGACCCTGTCTCAAAAAGTAAAAAAATGGGCTGGGGGTGCAGCTCAGTGGTCCAGCACTTGCAGAGCATGCAAGCGCGAGGCCCTGGGTTCAACCCCCAGTACCGCAAAAAAAAAAAAGAAAGAAAGAAAGAAAGAAAACATAAAATGAAATGACACAGTACATGTTGTGTTGTGTTGTTTTGTGGTTACATTTTGTTTTACCTACCAGTGACCCTGCTGCTCCTTGTTGGATTCTCTTTGGAGCTACATAGTTCCGGGTGTGAACATCCACACTGGATTGAGTCAGGATCCACTTGGGGTGTCTGAGATTTTCATTGTTTCACACCACACTGCATTGAACACCCTGTATACACCCCCTGTGTGCTGATGGGAGGACCTCAGGGTAATAACCAGGAGTAGAACCTCTGGGCCGAATGGCAGGAACATTTAAGGTTCCCTGCAGGAGGCCATGCCCGCTCTTTCCGGAGGGCAGGAGAGGAGCCCATCCCCTCCTCCCGCCACAGTCGCTGCTGCCTCTGCTCCTGGGGTTGACAGGGACCCTATTTGTTGTCTTGCCCCAGAGGTGTGTGACCCATGAAGCCCTGCTGCTGCCATTTCTGAGACTGCTCTCGTCAAGAAGTTCCATCAGGTGGATGAAGTTGAGGCACTTGTTAAAAACCCCAGCGCTCAGTTTTCAGTCACTTAGAGAAGCCAAGAATGCTTCAGCTAAATCCCTGGAGAGAAGCCAGAGCCGCTCGCCGTGAGGCAGCAGGGCCTGGCGGCCTCTGATCCGCATCTCCACTCAAGGCTGGCCGGCCGTCACACTCCCCGCCAGCATCAAGCCAGCAACCTTTTCCCTGACTCATCATGACTCCTGCGAACAGGGCACGACAAGGATCAGTGTCTTTCCGGACACTCGGGATCAAATGTCTCCTGGTCACATCTCCAGGTTTGTCTGGCTGCCGCCTCCAAGAAGGCTACAGTCATTCAACTGTGATTGGTGGCAGCAAGGTGGGGCAGGGTCATCAAGAGCAGCCAGGCACCTGCAGGGGCAGGACCCTTATCCTGCCTGTCGCCAGGGCCCAGGTGACCTTTCACAAAGTGCTTACCTCACCTGGGGAGGGCTGTACATAGTGTTCCCTCTCACATGCCTCCATGTCTTGCCTGGCCCTCCTTGTCACTCTTTTTTTTCTTTCTTTTTTTCTTTTCTTTTCTTTCTTTTTTTTTTTTTTTTTTTTTGTGGTACTGGGGGTAGAACCCAGGGCCTTGCACTTGCATGCTCTGCAAGTGCTGGACCACTGAGCTGCACCCTCAGTCCCCCCCCCCTTTTTTTTGTACTTTTTGAGACAGGGTCTCACTAGATTACGCAGACTGCCTCTGATCTTGAACTTACGCTCCTCCTGCCTCTGCCTCCCCAGCCTCTGGGATTACAGGCGTGCACCACCGCGCCCGCCCTCCTTGTCACTATTTAGGCCTCAGGAATGGCCTCCGCTCCTGCAGCCATTTCTACAGGGAAAGCCTTCCTTGACCCCTCCAGAGAGGAATGGTCCCTTTCTAGATACCCTTAGAGAACTAAACTTTCAACACATAAAACAATGCAGACAGTAGGACCATTGCCATTTATGTCTGTCTTCCTCCAGACAGTGAGGTCCATGGGGCAGGGTCTGTATTTTGATCTATAGCTCAGTACCTGGAATACTCTCAGGGGTGTGCCTAGGGGACAGTGTTGCATGATGGACATGAGGTGGACCTCAGAGCCAGGCTACCCAGGACTGAATGCTGCCTTCATCAACTAGGATGAGCCATTGAATCTGTCAATGGGAATGATAATAGTGATTGTTAGGGATGGTAGGAAAGTTACCTAAGTGGATGAACGCGAGGCTCTTGGAAGAGCTATGGAAGGTGCTAGATCAGTGCTAATGCTGGCATTAAATACTAGTGGACAGACGAGGGTCCCCAAGGCTCTGTTCCAGCAGGCACAAGCCTGGTACCTCAAACGGGAATTGCTTAGCATGTTGCAAACAGGGTTGTTTTGTTGTCATGTCAATGTCACTGCTGGCGATAGTGACAACAAGCCCCTTGAAAGCTGATGGCCACACCCCGTCCACATTTTTCTGTTTTGGCTGCTTGCTCTGTGTACATTTTTCCATCTCCGCTCCTGCTGCCGAGAGCATGGCCTTCCCCTGCACAGCCTACATCCAATTCCTCAGAGGACTTTTGCCATCACCTGGTTTGCACCGTGGGGCAGGGGTCTGAGCAGAAAGATTCACCACGCATGTGCTATGGCACAGAACCCTGTGAGACACCCCTCAGTGGTGTGGACCAGGCTGGCTTTCTATGCTTGGATCCCTCGGGACAACTGCCACATAGAAGGCCACCCTGTTGTCTGGAGGCTTCGCCATTCAATCATATTTTCTCTGTAACTGTAGTAGACAGCTTTTGGAGAGCCAGGCAGCCTTTACCTGTCCCCGGTCTGAGAACCCTTTCAGGGGTTCCACTGACTATTGTCAGTGCTTCTCTGTTATTCATAGGGTTTTCAATGGCTGATTGATTTTTTGGAGTGGGTTGCCGGGTCCGTCTCCCAAGCCTATAGCACCTGGTGTTCCCAGGTGGTCTCCCATCCAAGTACTAACCAGACCCGACCCTGCTTAGCTTCCGAGATCTGACGGGCTGAGATGCCACAGGGCCATGGCTGCAGGCGTCTGGAGGGAGACAGACATAAATAGCAACAGTCTCACTGATTGGCATTGTTTTATGTGCTGAAAGTTTGGTTCTGTAAGGGGATCTAGAAAGGGCCTCTATGCATCTTAGAAGGCATCTTAGTACACTCGACCCCACCCCATTGGCTGACTGGTTACCATGTAACCCAAGATGGACCAATCAGATGCTATCCTGGGAATTTGGACTCAGAGCAAGTCTATTGCCCACTAGGGGTGGCCCCCTGCCCAAAGAAACAGAGAATGAAGCACATCATCTTCTGCACCAAAAAGTCCAGAGGGTGTCTGACTGGTTTTCCAAGACTCTGTTTTGGTCCCTGGGTGCTGGGCTGGACCACCTGCCCTCCATCTCCACCAGCTGCTGCTTTGTCCATGTAATAAATTATTCCCCAGCCCCTTAAAACTAGGTGTTGGATAGGCTCCCCACCCTCATACAAACCTTGTACAGGCATCTCCCCCGCCCCAGGCCACCCTGCCTCTGCAGAGGAAATGCTCCAGCCCCCCCCCCCCCCCCCCCCCCCCCCCCCCCCCCCCCCCCCCCCCCCCCCCCCCCCCCCCCCCCCCCCCCCCCCCCCCCGCCTCACGGCCGTCAGCACAGCCCGGGCCGGCACCAGTGGGTGATTTACTGATGCAGTGAGGCTGACCCTGGGCCTTCCAGGAAGCATCTGCCACAGAGCGCCTGGGAAGAGCTCAGCTGGCCAGCACCGGAAGTCCCTGCGCCTGTGTCATCTCCCGTCTCCTGCTGGAGAGGACCGGCCACCAGAGAAGCGCTTCCGTGAGGTCAGCAGGGACTGCGCTATGCTTACAGCCCTTGTTTTCCTCTTGCAGAATGGAAATGGCTTCATTTATTATAAATATAAGTGCAGACGTGAGGTTTTTGAAAAGCATTACACAAATGCAGGAACATTTAAAGGAAGAAATCTGACCTCACCTCTGATCCTGTCATGCAGAAAACACTCCCGCAAACGTTATTTTTTTATCCCTGAAAGGAAATTAAACAGTACATACAGTTGGAACCTGCTTAATTGAATAACGCACCTGGAGGACATCTTTGTTGGGGGGGGGGTTTGCAGTACTCGGGGGTTCAACTCAGGGCCTCACGCATGCTAGGCCAACGCTCTACCCCTGAGCTGCACCTTCAGCCCCCTTTTTTATGTTTCATTTTCAGACAGGGTCTTGCTAAATTGCACAGGCTGCCACTGGCCTTGAACTCGAGAGCCTCCTGCCTCAGACTCCCAAGTCACTGGGATTATAGGCATGAGCCACGATTTCCAGCCTTGTGTGTGGTTTTTTTGAGACAGGGTCTTACTGGGTACCCCAGGTTGGCCACAAACTTGCAATCCTCCTGCCTCAGCTTCTCGAGTGCTGGAATTACAGGTGTGTGCCACCATGTCCCGCTCTGGAAAGCATCTTTTCTTTTCTTTCTTTTTCTTTCTTTCTTTTTTTTTTTTTTTTTCCGCAGTACTGGGTGTTGAACCCAGGGCCTCACGCTTGCATGGAAAGCATCTTTTCTAACCGATAGCTTCCTGGAGGTGTAACCAACATGGAATAAACCACACGTGAAGTATATAGTTTCCACATATGTATACACCCATGAACTCAGCAGCACAAACAACATATAGAACAGAGCCATCAGCACCAAGCGTATCCTTGTGCCCTTTGCAATCCCTCCTGGCCCACCCCCACCCCAGCAAACACTGATCCTGCTTTCCATCATTATAATTAGTTTGCAGCCTGCAGCCATACCCCTGTGGCATCCAATCTCCTCAGATCTCGGATGCTAAGCCAGGCCGGGCCTCATTAGTACCTGGATGGGAGACCACCTGGGAACACCAGGTGCTATAGGCTTGGGAGACAGACACAGCAACCCACTCCCCAAAATCAATCAGCCATTGAAAACCCTATGAACAGCAGAGAAGCACTGACAAAGTGTTTCACCTGTTGTACATAGGGTGCCTATGAGTCAGATACTGACTCGACGGCACCTAACAACAACAACAACAACAATTAATTTGCATTTGCTCAAGTTTTATGTCGATGGAATCATACATATTTCTGTCCGGCTTTCACTTAGAGTAACTATTATGCAATTTACCATCACTGCTGTTTGCATGGTTTGTCCGTTTTTATTGCTGAATAGTATTCCATTGTGTGGATATTCCCCAGTTTGTATATCCATTCACCTGTTGGTGGACTTTGGGTTGCTTCCAGTTTGGAGCTATTACACACAAAGCTGCTAAAAAACATTGACATACAAGTTTCTGTACAGACTTCGGTTGTTATTTCTCCTAGGCAAACATCACAGAGTAGAATGGCTGAGTCATATGGGAAGTGTGGGTTTAGCTTTTTTGTTGCTGTTGTTGAGTTTTATTTGTTTGTGTTTTGAGACAGAGTCTCACCGTATAGCCCAAGCTGGTCTGGATCTCACTACGTAGACCAGGCTGGCCTCAGCCTTGTGTCGATTCAATTCTCCTGCCTCATTCTCCTAAGTGTTCATGTTAAGCTTTTTAAGAAATTACCCAACTGTTTCCTGAGGGGGTTATACCAGCTAACACCCCCACCACCAGCCTGTGCAAGTTCCAGTGGTGACTAGAACTTGCATGTGCTGGTCCTTGCCATTTGATACAGCCAGTCTTTTTCATTTCAGCTATTCTATTGAGTGGGGGGGAGGGCTGGGATTTACTTCAGTTGGTAGAGCGCTGCGCTGCAGTCTCTGAGGTCCTGAGTTCGATTCCCAGCACCGCAAAAATGGGAGAAGGACCTGGCAATTCACTCCCAAGGCAATCCCGAAACAGCCATTGAAAACCCTATGAGGGTCACTATGAGTTGGATACCGACTCGATGGCACCTAACAACAACAACAACATTGGGTGGGGAGTGGTATCTCATTGTGCCTTTAGTTTGCACTTCCCTGGTGACTAATGGAGTGGGGCATCTTTCATTTGATTGAGGCAATCTTGGTACATACTGGCATATCAATAAATGGAGACCTAAGCTAGGCATACTTGTAATTCTAGCATTCAGGAGGCTGAGGCAGGAAGATCGAAAGTTTGAGGTCACTTTGGGCTACATGTGAGACCCTGTCTCAAAAATACGACCTATCTCCAGGCGTGGAGGCTCACACCAGTAATCCCAATGGCTCGGGAGGCGGAGGCAGGAGGATTGCAAGTTTGAGACTAGAGGCAGTCTGCGTAACCTAGCGAGACCCTGTCTCAAAAAGTAAAAAAAAAAAAAAATGGGCTGGGGGTGCAGCTCAGTGGTCAGCACCTGCAGAGCATGCAAGCATGAGGCCCTGGGTTCAACACACAGTACCGCAAAAAACAAAAACAAACAAACAAACAAAAAACCCCACCTATCTATTCATCTATCTGTTGTTGTTTGCTGCTGTTGAGTCCAGTCCAACTCATAGCGACCCTATGTACAACAGAATGAAACACTGCCTGACACTGTGCCATGCATTTGATCTTTTTATGTTTGAGCCCATTGCTGCAGTCACTTTGTTTCTTCTCATTTTGAGTTGTGCCACATCAGCAGATGGAGGTCCCAGAGCTTTACTCCTTTCCCACCATTAAGGTCGGCTCTACTTTGAGGAAGCAACTCTTCCTCAGTCATTTCTTGAATGCCTTCCAGCCTGGGGGGCTCATTTTCCAGCACTGTATTTGACAGTGCTTCTCTTCCATTCATAGGGTTTTCGTTTTCTTTTTCTTTTTCTTTTCTTTTCTTTTCTTTCTTTCTTTTTTTTTTTTTTTTTTGTGATACTGGGGGCTGAACCCAGGGCCTCACGCCTGCATGCTTTGCAAGTGCTGAACCACTGAGCTGCACCCCCAGCCCCCTTTTTTTTTTTTTTTTTTTTTTGACCTTTTGAGACAGGGTCTCACTAAATTATGCAAGACTGCCTCTCTTCTAGAACTCTGGATCTTCCTGCCTCTGCCTCCCCAGGCTCTGGGATTACAGGTGTGCTCCACCGCACCCAGCTATTCATGGGGTTTTCAATGGCTAATTGTTTTGGGAATGGGGTGCCAGGTCCTTCTCCCTAGTCTGTCTTAGTTTGGAAGCTCAGTTGAAGCCTGTCTACCATGGGTGGCCCTGCTGGTATCTGAAATACCAGTGGCATAGCTTTCAGCATCACAGCAACATGCAAGCCCCCACAGGACAACAAACTGACAGACATGTGGAAGTGTACCTATCTATACACATATATATGAAGACCTACAATATCTTTTCTTTCTTTCTTTTTTTTTTTTTTTTTTTTTTTTTTTTTTTTTTTTTTTTTTTTGAGGCATTGCAGATGGGGATCCAACCCAGGGCTTCATGAATGCTAAGCAAGCACTCTACACTGAGCTGCCCTAATCTATATTATCATTTTTACTGACTGCATACTATAACAACATTGAATGCATCATTTCATTTAATCAAGACCCTATTGCTGGACGTCTCGGGTGGCTTTGGTATGTTTCTGCACCAGAGCATGCCGTGACACGCAGCCTTGCATGTGCGTTTCTGCCCACTCGTCTGTTTCCTTCCCGTGGTATGGAGGGTGGAGGGCTGTGCATTTTTAAGCCTTTTGAGACACACTGACAAATGGCTCCCGTGGAAACCTGCACCCATCCGTTACAGCGCCCTTGGCAGCAGATCGGAAATGGCTCCCGCTTCTCGTCCAGGCAGAAACTTCCAGAGCGAGGACTTGCAGAGCTTGAGGAAGTCTTTCAAGTGTGACCCCATGACTTCTGGCAGGAAGCCAGAAATAAAGGCAAATTGGCCCCAGGATGCACTTGAAGCAACCCTGAAAAATCATTTGGATGAGCTGGGGAGAGGCAAGGCCGTTTCAGGGGAGAAGCTGGGGTCAGGCCTGGGAGGGAGCCCAGCCACCTTCAGTCCCGACCCTGTGACCTTAGCTCAGCCACCTGACCCTCCTCACCATGGCTTTCTCAGACGTGGACAACAAACAATACTAGCCCCGGAGCGTGTAAACAGCCATTCTACACTGGAAGCCACTTCACAAAGGTGTGTTGCTGCTAGGAAATCTTGTTTCCTCTCCAGGAGGGTCGGCAGGACACGCTTCCTCCTAGCAGCCTGCCCAAGAGCACCTGCCTGGAGAGGGTGCTCAGGGAGGAAGTGGCTTGGATGAGGGGTGGAGGGAAGGGTGGCCTGCACACCAAAGGTGTCCACACCCTAACTCTGCACTTATGTCTGCATATGTTAAGTTACATGGTGTATTAGCCAGCTTCACGTTACTGCAACAAAACACCTGAGGCAACTAGCTTCTCAAGACAGGAGGGTTACTTAGCCCACAGTTTGGAGGTCAAAGACGCAGCGCCTGCAGCTGCTCAGTGCTGGTGAGGGCAGCAGGTGGTGGCACATCATAGCAGGAGGGCCATGTGGGGGGAAAACCATCCTATATTGAACTGGAGCTGAGAGAGAAGAGAATGTAGAATCTCCTTTAAGGCCAGCTCCACTCAGTGACCTGAGAACAGCCCACTAGGCTCCGCCTCCCAGTGGTTGTACCACCTTTCAACAGCAGTACCCTGGGAACACAGCCTTTCCATGCGAACCTTTAGGGAACACTCAAGGGCCTGGCAACCCACTCCCAAGGCAATCCCAAAACAGTCAGCCATTGAAAACCCTATGAGGGTCGCTATGAGGCAGATACCGACTCGACAGCACCTAACAACAACAACAACAACAAGTTACACTCAAACCACAGCACAAAGCAAAGGGGAATTGAGGGAGCAGAGGGAACTCAGGTCACTCACCAGCTGGCCTTAACATAGGGAGAGTAGCCTGGGTCATCTGTGTGAGCCCAAAGTGTTTGCAAAGATCCCTCCAGGTGAAGAGGAAGACAGAAGAGAGAACAGAAACAGCAGCATGGGGACTCAGCACTATGTTGTAGACTGAGGATGCAGGAAGGGCCACGAGCCAAGGAACGCGACAGACTCTAGAAGCTGGACAAGGCAGGAATGGATTTGGCCCTAAGCCTCCAGAAGGATCTGTCCCCGCTGAGACTTTGATTTTTAGCCTACTCAGATCCATTTCAGACTCCTGGCATCCAAACTATAAGATAATAAATTTGTGTTGCTTTAAGTGACTAAATTTGTGGTCATTTCTTAGAGCAGCCCTAGGAACCTGATATGGGAGGTCAGGGGGCCACAAGGGCTGCAGGAAGAATTGGGGAGGGATTATAGTGTGCTATAGGTTAGATATTGTGTTCCCCAAAAGCCCGTGTGTTAAAGCTTTGGTCCCCCAGGTAGCGCTATAGGGAGGTGGAAGCTTTTGGAGGTGGAGCCTTGTGGGAGGTCTTTAGGTCATTGGGAGCGTGCCCTCCAAAGGGATTGTGGGACCTGGGCTAGTCTCTCTCTGTCTCTGCTTTGTAGCTGGAGATGTGACTACTCATTCCAACTTATCTCCCCTCATTGCCATTTGGTGCCCTCACGGGAAGCCCAAACCAAGGGAGCCCGCTTAATCTTGGACTTGAACCTTCAAAAATGTGAGTTAAATAAGCCATTTCTCTTCACTAAGTTGTGTGGCTGGGATTTAGCTCAGTTGGTAGAGCGCTGGGCTGCAGTCTCTGAGGTCCCGAGTTCAATTCCCAGCACTGCAAAAATGGGAGAAGGGCCTGACAATCCACTCCCAAGGCAATCCCGAAACAATCAGCTGTTGAAAACCCTATGAGGGTCGCTACGAGTAGGATACTGACTCGACAGCACCTAACAACAGCAAACTTCACTAAGTTAGTTGCCTCAGGCAGTCCAAAGAAGGAACACAAGCCACTGTCACCATCCTGGCAGGGGAATGGCACGGGTAAACATGCAGCCATCAGAGGAGACTGGTGATATGACCCAGGGTCCTAGAAAGCCAGGCCAGCACCATCTGGAGGCAGTGGAGGGCCAGTGAGGGGCTCAAGCAGGTCAGCTTTGAGGATGGGTGGCAGAGCCCTGGGCCTAGAGTGAGAGCCTTGAGTTCAAGTCCCAGTGCTGCCTCTCTGGGAGCCTTGGGAACAAGTCACAGATGCTGTCTGGATTTTCACTCCATTCCTGCACACATAGAAACTACGTAAGGGCACCCCCCAGGAAAGGAACACCGTGGGCTGAGCCTGGCAGGGACCTTTTGAGATTAGGGGAAATTATCTGACTTTGCACAAAGAGTGTGGAGAAAGCAATATAATAAGAAGAATACCAATAATACCACCACCAACAACAACAATAATAGAAACATTTATTGAGCACGTTGTTGTTGTTGTTAGGTGCCATTGAGTTGTGTCTGACTCATAGCGACCCTCATAGGGTTTTCAATGGCTGATTGTTTCGGGATTGCCTGGAGAGTGGATTGCCACGTCCTTCTCCCATTTATTGAGTATAGCAAGTGGTTAAAAACTTTAGACGGCCAGGCATGGTGGCACATACCAGTAATCCCCACACTCCGGAGGCTGAGGTGAGAGGATCAACCTAAGTCTGAGGCCATCCTGGTCTACATAGTGAGACCTTGTCTCAAAGAAACAAACAAAAAGAACGTTATATGGTATGGGAGTGTAGCTCAGGTGGTAGAGTGCTTGTTTACTAGTTTAGCATGCATGGGGCCCTAGGTTCCATCCCTAGCCCCACAAAGAGAGAGAGAGAGAGAGAGAGAGAGAGAGAGAGAGAGAGAGAGAGAGAGACTTTACTTGACAGATCTCATTTAATCCTCTCATTATACTGCCAATGACTCCCCAGTGCTCTTGCTTAAAGTTTAACGTCTCCACTATGGCACACAAAGCCCTCCATGGTGTGGCTCTGCTGACCTCTTGGGCCTCATCTAAGACCTCTCTCCCTTTCACCCACTGTACTCAGCTTCTTTCAACCCAAGAAATTAAGATGGCCTGCCCCCCATGCCTCAGGGCCTTTGCACAAGCCATTCCACCTATCAGGAATGCAATTACCCACTCTCCACCCATTTAGTGCCTCCATTTTTCCATTCTCTGCTCAGTGACCATCCGGCTGTCCTGCCCTCTGGCTAAATCAGGTGCAGCATTCCATTCCATAAATGCATACAGCCGATCGTTATCGGCTTTCCCCACCAGTTCTTGGCGCCAACAGGTTCGGATGGCAAATGTTTGCTGAAGCAAAAAGTAAATAAGGAACTAAGGAAATAAATAAATGTCTTTTTACTGAAGGAGCAAACAGCAGCGCCCAAGGGCTGGTATTGTTCTCGTCAACGTTTTTTTTTTTCAAAAGCGGAAATGACCTCAGAGAAGATCAGAGCTTGGTCCAAAGTGACCAGGTGAACCTGGAAGGCTCCCCTCTTGCAGGGAGCGTGGGCTGGGATATGGGAGCAGAGCGCCAGGAGTCGGGGTCAAGGCTGGAGGAACTTGTGCCTGTCCGGGAGGCAGGTCTGCTGGGGAAGCGTCTTTGAGAGGATGTGCTGAGCACAGCTACCCAAGCAGAAGAGGAAGGAACCAGGGGCAGGCAGCGAGGCAAAGACTGTGCCCTATGGCCCAGCAGACCTTCCTGAGTCTAACCTCCCAGCTACCCTACCCTTGGCCTCTCTGTAAATCTTTCACACGCTCACTCTGGCCAATGGTGCTATTTAAATGGCTTTTTATTTTATTTTATTTTTTTAGCTCAACTTGGTGGTTGTTGTTGTTGTTAGGTGCCATCGAGTCGGTATCCGACTCATAGCGACCCTCTGTACAACAGGGGAAACATTATTGTCAGTGCTTCTCTGCTGTTCATAGGGTTTTCAATGGCAGATTTGGGAGGGGGTTGCCAGGTCCTTCTCCCAAGCCTATAGCTTCTAGTGTTCCCAGGCGGTCTCCCATCCAGGTACTAACCAGGCCTGACCCTGCTTAGCTTCTGAGATCTGACGGGATCGGATGCCACGGGGCTACAGCTGCAGGCTAACTTGGCGGTGCATACCTGTAATCCCATCACTACGGAGGCTCAGGCAGGAGGATCGTGAGTTCCAGGCTAGCCTGGTACATAGTGAGTTCTAGGCCAGCCTGGGCTACACAGTGAGACTCCAAAACCCGAAACTAAAAGCTAAAAATAAATAAGTAAATAGCCTTTCCAGGTGGGTCACACTGGGAGTGGGCAGTGACTGGAGGCCAGGCCCACTCACCCACTTCAGGCAGAAGTATAAAACAGTTTGATCATTTGGGAGGTGATTTGGTACTATGTGTAATAACTTTTCTTTTCTTCCTGTCTTTTCTTTTTTTTTTTAATTTTTATTTTTTGGTGAGACTTAGGGGTCACACCCAGGGCCGTGCACATACTTTGTAAGTGCCCCACCACCGGGCAACACCCTCAGCCCTCTTTGTAAAAAATTTTGACCTAGAGCCGGGCACGGTGGCCCACGCCTGTAATCCCAGCAGCTTGGGAGGAGGAGGCAGGAGGATCGCAAGTTCGAGACCAGAGGCAGTCTGCGTAACTTATTGAGACCCTGTCTCAAAAAGTAAAAAAAAAAAAATGGGCTGGGGACGCAGCTCAGTGGTCCAGCACTTGCAAAGCATGCAGGCATGCGGCCCTGGGTTCAACCCCCAGTACCACAAAAAAATTTTTTTTTTTTTTTGATCTTGAGACAAGGTCTTGCTAAATTATGCACGCTGCCTGCCTCTGGCCTGGACCCTGCTCTCCTGCCTCTTCCTCCTAAGTGGCTGAGATTACAGGCACGCACCACCAGGCCTGGCTGAGTGTGGAAACTTTCAAAGTGTGTCACCTTGATCTAGCAATCCGCTTTTGGGAATCTATCCTAAAGAAATGCTATCGTCAGCTGGCAGTGATGGCCGTACAAGAAGCTGCTTACTGAAGCACTCTCGGGCCTGGCAAAGATCTGGAAGCCACTAGATGTCCATCAGTAGGACACTGATAAGCAGATGAGGCTTCACTGACCCCATGGAAAATGAAGCAGTTGTTCAAAGGATGAGCTGGTCTGCATGAACAGACACAGGGAGGCGTCCGTGATATACTTACGTGTTGCCAACAAAACTTTCACAGCAACGCGTCATCAATCAATTGCTGAGTTACCCAAAATTGACCAGTCCTTTGGCTCCAGGTGACATCTGTAGGGGTCACGGATGACCGCCAGAAGCTTGGCGGGGGCTAGAACTTCCCAGATGGCCTCTCATCCCCCAGGGCCTGTCTCCCAGGGTCCTTCATCTCCCTGCAGTTTCCTTACAACATGGCGGTTGGATCCCAAGAGCACAAGCCTTAATGTACAAGCCCTTATCAAGTCTCTGCTTTTGGAGCTTTTGCTAATGTCCTGCTGGCGAAGGCTAGTCACAAAGCCAGGCCCCAATTCAACACCAGAGGGGCTATCCCAGGGCACATCGGAGGCCGGGGCAGCGACAGTGAGGCACAACATAAGTGGTAAGGTCATATTCTATCAAAAAATCATGTGTGAGCCAGGTGTGAGGCGCATGCCTGTAATCCCAGCAACCGGGAATCGGAGGCAGGAGGATCACAAGTTCGGGGCCAGAGACAGCCTATGTAACTTAATGAGATGCAAGTCTCAAGATAAAAAATAAAAAAGGGGCTGGGAATGCAGCCCAGTGGTGGAGCACTTGCAAAGTATAGGCGAGGCCCTGGGTTCAACCCCCAAGTACTGCAAAATGAAAAGAAAGACAGGCACACCTCCAAGGGACAGGAACTGACCTGAAAGAGCTCCCAATGGCCACAGGCAGAACAATACAATTTGAGCAACAAAATAAATAATGTAGTGTCAGATTGCAACTTAAAGTATAAAATAGAAGGGTTGAGGTGTAGCTCAGTGGCAGACCACTTCCCTGTCATTTGTGAGGCCATGGGTTCATCCCTAGCAACACACACACATGCACAATGTGTAAAATAAACATACACAAGCGCATTCTATTACATCAGTGGTTGGGTAAACTGGAAAGGTGAGACAAGCTGTCTTACAGAGGAGTTCAGAAGAATCCACGATACTTTCCCCAGGAACTGGAACTTCGGTTCCCATCCCTTGGGCAAGGACTTGATGTAGTGACTCACTTTCAAAGCATAGGGTAGAGGCATCAAGGCGGGTGGTGTAGCTCAGTGGTAGAGCCTAGGCTTAACGTAAGGCCGTGAAAAGATGAAAAAGGAGAGAAAGAAAGAGAGACAGAGAGAGAGAGAGAGGAAGGAAGGAAGGAAGGGAGGAGGGAGGAGGGAGGAAGGGAAGAGAAAGAAAGGAAGAGAAAGAAAAGAAAGAAAGAAAGAAAGAAAGAAAGAAAGAAAGAAAGAAAGAAAGAGAAAGAAAGAAAAAGAAAGAGAGAGAAAGAAAGAAAGAAAGAAAGAGAAAGAAAGAAAGAAAGAGAGAGAGATAGAAAGAGGGAGGGAGGAAGGGAAGAGAAATAAAGGAAGAGAAAGAAAAAAGAAAAAAGAAAGAAAGAAGGAAAGAAAGAAGGAGGGAGGAAGGGAAGAGAAACAAAGGAAGAGAAAGAAAAAGAAAGAAAGAAAGAGAGAGAGAAAGAGGGAGGGAGGAAGGGAAGAGAAACAAAGGAAGAGAAAGAAAAAGAAAGAAAGAAAGAGAGAGAGAAAGAGGGAGGGAGGAAGGGAAGAGAAACAAAGGAAGAAAAAGAAAAAGAAATAAAGAAAAGAAAAGAAAGATGGGGAGGGAGAAAAAGAAAGGAAGAAAGGAAGGGAGGAAGGAAAGAAAAGAGGAAGGAAGGTGCGAGGAAAGAAAAGAAAAAGAAACATTAATTGAGAAAAACAGGGCCACATGGGGGGCCCACCTCTATAATCCCAGCCCTCTAGAGGCTGAGGCAAGAGGACCACAACTTCAAGGCCAGTCTGGGCTACGTAGCGAGTCCCAGTCTGGTCTGGGCCATATAGTGAGTTTGAAGCAAACCTGGGCTCCATAGTGAGAGCTTGTCTCAAAAAAATAAAAATAAAAAAGGTGGGGAGGACACGGGTTGTCGCTTGAGATGAGATCATTAACAGACTCTGGCTTTCATCCTGCCGTCTTGCTTGTCGGCTCTGATGAAGCCACCTGCCACGTTATATGAGCTGCCCCCTGGAGAGGTCGACACGGCAAAGAAGTGAGGGAGGCTTTGGCCAACAGCCAAAGAATCCAAGACAGCCTTCCTCGGGGCCAGGGGGAGCGGAACACTGCCAACAGAAAGGCGAGGGAGCTTGGAGGCAAACCTTTCCGCTCTGAGCCTGGAGATGGCCTCAGCTCCTGCGGACCCCTTCACTGCAATTTTGTGAGAGACCCCGAGCCAAAGAGCCCAGCTCCACTGTGCGGGGATCACTGACCCATGGCAACCATTGAGACACGTGTCTGTCGCTTTAAGCTATCAAGTTTGGGGAGGTGACATGGGATGTCCATAGGTAACTAATACAGCTCACCTCTGTTTTCAGGCTGTATTTGGTTCAATTCCAGGCAGAAATGCAGCCACAGTCCAGGCTCTGAGTGTTGGCCTCTACTTGGTCCGCATTGTTGTTGTTGTTAGGTGCCGTCGAGTCGGTATCCAACTCATAGCGGCCCTCATAGGGTTTTCAACGGCTGACTGTTTTGGGATTGCGTTGGGAGTGGATTGCCAGGTCATTCTCCCATTTTTGCGGTGCTGGGAACTGAACTCAGGTCCTCAGAGACTGCAGCGCAGTGCTCTTCCAACTGAGCTAAATCCCAGGCCTTGGTCCAGCATGGAGACTGGTAATTTTATTAGATGATGATAATGATGATGATGATATTGATTATTTTGGTACTTGGGGATTGAACCCAGGGCCTCACACATACTTTGCAAGTGTTCTACCACTTGGCTGTGCCCCCATTCCATTTTTAACTTTTATTTATTTATTTATTTATTTGTTTTTATTTATTTTTTGCGGGACTGGGGGTTGAACCCAGGGCCTCATAACTGCATGCTTTGCAAGTGCTGGACCACTGAGCTGCACCCCCAGCCCATTTTTTTTATTTTTTGAGACAGGCTCTCACTAAATTACACAGACTGCCTTTGGTCTCGAACTTGGGATCCTCCTGCCTCCGCCTCCCAAGCCGCTGGGATTACAGGCATGCGCCACCTCGCCCGGCTCTTTAATTTTTATTTTGAGATAGGATCTCGTGAAGTGACGAAGGCTTCCTCTGGCCTTGAGTTTGCAATCCGCCTGCCTCAGCCTCCTAAATCGCTAGACTTTGTCTCAAACAAACACACGCTCCCTCAAAAATTCATTCTTGCAGCCGGGCATGGTGGCGCACGCCTATAATCCCAGTGGCTTGGGAGGCAGAGGCAGGAGGATCACAAGTTTGAGACCAGAAGAAGTCTGCATAACTTAGCAAGACCCTGTCTCAAAAAGTAAATAAAATGGGCTGAGGGTGCAGCTCAGTGGTTCAGTACTTGCAGAGCATGCAAGCGTGAGGGTCTGGGTTCAACCCCCAGTACTACAAAAAAAATTAAAAAATAAAAATAAAAATCATTCTTGCTAAAGTCTCTCATGGCATCTCATTCTGCAAATGGAATTCAAAACCCTTTACTGTGGCTAGCAAGACCCTCCGGCTACCCCCCGCTCAGCCTCCTTCTGTTTTCTCACCTTCTGTTTCCATTCCCCCTGGTTTTAGACTCCTGATCACACACACATCCCAGTCTCTGCCCTGGCCTGCCTTAGGGCCTTTGCATATACCACATTCTCTCCTGGCTTGTCTTCCACCACATTTCCTTATTGCTGCTGCTACTTATCATTAAGACCTCTTTTAAAATGTCACCAACTGCCAAACACTGGCCCTGATCACCCCAACTCTGTCCCTGTTTCCCTGGCCTTCTCAATTACATCTCCTTACTTTAATGTCTTCATGGCATGGATCCCTGGCTGAGATTTAGTTATGTTTCAGGGGATTTGGTTTTGTTGTTAGGCAGACAGGCAGTTGAGCCTTGGACTACGCTGTGAATCCTGTCTTTCCCACATACTAGCTCTGTCCTTGAAAAAGTTGTCTAGGTTCTCTGGCTCTCAGCTTCCTCGTTGGGGTAGGAATAGTATGATATATAGATCATAATAATCCTCCTAGAATTGGTGGGAGAATGAGAGAAGGTATAAAGGCCTGGCCTATGCCTGGCATAGGGACCTACATGTGTGTTGTCTGCAGCTGTAGCCCTGTGGTATCTGATCCTGTCAGATCTCAGAAGCTAAGCAGGGTTGGGCCTGGTTAGTCCTTGGATGGGAGACCACCTGGGAACACCAGGTGCTGTAGGCTTGGGAGAAGGACCCAGCAACCCACTCCCAAAAATCAATCCACCATTGAAAACCCTATGAATAGCAGAGAAGCACTGACAAAGTGTTTCACGTGTTGTACATAGGGTCGCTATGAGTCAGATACTGACTCGACGGGACCTAACAACAACAACAACACGTGTGTTTGCTGTTGTTGTTATGATTATTATTATTCTGTCTCCACCACCTCTGAACATAAGCTCTAGAAGGGAAAGGGCTTGGTTGGTTTTGGGATTTGCTCACTGTTCTGTTCCCAGCACACAGTTGTTGTTGTTGTTGTTAGGTGCTGTCAAGTCAGTGTCTGACTCACAGCGACCCTACCTACAACAGACAAAACACTATTGTCAGTGCTTCTCTGCTATTCATAGGGTTTTCAATGGCTGATTGTCTTTTGGGAGTGGGTTGCTGGGTCTGTCTCCCAAGCCTACAGCACCTGGAGTTCCCAGGCGGTCTCCCATCCAAGTACTAACCAGGCCGACCCTGCTTCGCTTCCAAGATCTGATGAGATTGGATGCCACAGGGGTATGGCTGCAGGCAGCACCCAGTAGTGGGGTAAATAAATACTTGCTAGCCGGACACGGTGGCACATACCTATAATCCCAGCGATTACTGGGGAGGCTGGGGAGATGGACGCAGCAGGATCACAAGTTCAAGACTAGAGGCAGTCTGTGCAATTTAGCAAGACCCTCTCTCAAATAACTAAAAAAATGGGCTGGGGGTGCAGCTCAGTGGTCCAGCACTTGCAAAGCATGCAAGCATGAGGCCCTGGGTTCAACTCCCAGTACTGCAATAAATACATACATACATACATACATACTCGCTGAATTCACTGAATGAATGAATGAATGAGTGATGGGAATGAAGATTAGGAACACTGGCTTTGGAGGTGGACAGAGCTGCTCACACTCTCTTTGCAGTCTTTCCTCCCAGCAGCTGTGTGGCCTTGGGTGAGTGGTGCTGCCACCTCTCGAGCCTCAGTCTCCCCATCTGGGGGCTTTGGCCCAGTGCCTGATGTACCAGCAGCCTTCACGCTTCCCCTTCTTGGCTGTCTGGCACTGGGACTGGCAGACACTCAGAGGCACACAGCCCTCCCTGCCACCACCTGACCCCTCACCCATCCTCAAGCAGCCCCAACCCTGGCAGGACACAGGAGGGGCACCAGTTAACAGGCTTCTAGAATGTTCCACTTCAGCCTCTGCTCAGGGGGTAGCAGGAAGGCTTTGCCCCAAGATGCCCATGGCGGCCACACTGGGATAGGACAGTGGCAACCACAAGGGATGTGAAGTGAGCCAACCTGAGGGGCTGGGGGCCGGATGATCCTGCCGTCACGGAGCAGGAGCCAAGGACAGAAGGCGACTGAATTCTGGCAAGGTGGAAGTGGGCAGAAGTGCCTGGGCATCCTGTCCAGACCTGAGCCAGGACAAATCTCCCACTCTGTCCTCTGCCCTCTAGCTGGTCTCATCTGCCCGCTGGACGTCTATGTCTAGAGCTGCTGATTAAGCCACTTGGGTAGACAGCAGAGGCCCCGCAGCCAGGCCCGATGGACAGCTTGGTGGAGGAAGCCCTTCCCACCACCCCTTCCTGCTGCCCGCTGGACTTCCCAAGGAAGAGAGCTGAACTTCTCCTCTGTTAAATACCCATGGTTCAAAAGGTCAGGAGCTGAGCCAACGCAGTATGTTTTTCTACGAGGATCATGCTGAGCAAATCTTTTTTAAATTATCATATTTTCCTATCAGTTTCACAAAAGAAGACACATGTGCTATTAAAAATGCAAATGGCTGGGTGTGGTTGCACACGCCTGTAATCCCAGCACTTGGAAGGCTCAGGCAGGAGGATCATGAGTTCGAGGCCCGTTTGCGCTACATAATGAGAACCTGTCTCAGAAACAAAAAACAACAACAATAAGAATCTAAACATTGCAGAAATGAATGAAGGTCCCAGGGATGGACGCCTGCTGGTTTCTACAGTGGAAGATGAGTGCTATTCACAGTTTCAAAAGATTCTTCCGAATTTTTTCCTATGTACACATGGCCTATTTTCGTATAAAAAGCTTCATACTAGCCAGGCGTGGTGGTGCACGCCTATAATCCCAGCACTCGGGAGGCTGAGTCAGAAGGATCGTGGTGAGTTCGAGGCCAGCCTGGTCTACATAGCAAGGTCCAGGCCAGCTTGAGCTATACAGCAGGACCCTGTCTCAAAAAAAAAAAAAAAAAAAAAAAAGAGAGAGAGAGAGAGAGCGAGCGAGAGAGAGAGAGCGCCAGGCATGGTGGCGCACGCCTGTAACCCAGTGGCTGGGGAGGCAGAGGCAGGAGTATCACAAGTTCAAAACCAGAGGTAGTCTGTGTAATTTAGTGAGACCCTGTCTCAAAAAGTAAAAAAATGGGCTGGGGGTGCAGCTCAGTGGTCCAGCACTTGCAAAGCATGCAAGCACAAGGCCCTGGGTTCAACCCCCAGTACCGGAAAAAAAAAAAAAAAAAAAAAAAAAAACTTCATAGTATACACATTATCCTGCAATATTTCCTTTTTTTTTTCCCCAGTAGTTGGGGGTTGAACCCAGGGCCTCACTCATGCTAGGAAAGTGCTCCACTGCTAAGCTGCACCCCCAGCCCCTTTTTAATTTTTATTTTGGGACAAGGTCTTGCTAAGTAGCACAGGCTGCCTCTAGCCTCAAACTAGCAATCCTCCTGCCTCAGCCTCCTTAGTCACTGGGATAAGTCATGTGCCACTGTGTCTGGCTCAAATATATCCTCTTCAAACATTTTATCCCAGCCTGTGGCTTACCCAGTCCATATAAATTTTATTTGTTTATTTGTTTGTTTGTTTGTTTTTCGGTTCTAGGGGCTTTAACTCAGAGTTTCATGCATACTTTACAAGCACTCGACCACTGAGCCATAATCCATGCCTGTGTTTTCACTTTTTATTGTGAAACAGGGTCTCACTAAATTACACAGGCTGGCCCTGGCCTCGAACCTGCAACTCCTGCCTCCACCTCCTGAGTCATGGAGGTTACAAATGTGCACAACCATGCCGGACTCAATTTTAAAACTTAGTATTAAATAAGAGCTTTGAAAAAGCTCCAATCCTGTAATGATGCAGAAACATGATTTATGCCTGCTGAGGCATGAGATAGCCATTTGCAGGAAGAGGAACTCACTGAATTTGGGAATAGAGAAGGGCTGGGAAATGCAGAGCAAAGTTTAGAGGGTGTCACTTGATGTCCATCACTAAATTTAAGCTTCTCAACATCCTCGCAGATTTGTATTCTTTTATTCTTTTTCTTTTCTTTTTCTTTTTTCTTTTCTTTTCCTTTCTCTCTCTTTCTTTCTCTCTCTCTCTTTCTTTCCTCTCTCTCTCCCTTCCTTCCTTCCTTCCTTCCTTCCTTCCTTCCTTCCTTCCCTTCCCTTCCCTTCCCTTCCCTTCCCCTTCCTTCCTTCCTTCCTTCCTTCCTTTCTTTCTTTCTTTCTTTCTTTCTTTCTTTCTTTCTTTCTTTGCGGTACTTACGGACTGAACCCAGGGCTTGGCCCATGCTAGGCAAGTGCTATAGCACTGAGTTGCATTCCCAGAGCCCTTTCGTAATTTTTATCTTGAGACAGGGTCCTGCTAAATTACACACACTGCCTCTGGCCTGGAACTCACAATCCACCGGCCTGTCTCCTGAGTCACTGCAATTACAAATGTGAGCCACCATGCCTGGCTTAGATTGTATTCTTAAAATCAAAATTCTGAGAGTCTCCCATCCCCCACCATTTTTTTTTTAAACTGTATATCTATGTACCCCAGGCTGGCCTCATACTCACGGGTTCAAGTGTTTGTACGACCTCAGCCTCTTCTGCACTGGGACTATAGGTGCACACCATGGCGACCCACTTCTTTTTTTTTTTTTTTTTTTTTTTTTTGTGGTATGGAGGTTGAACCCAGGGCCTTGTGCTTGCATGCTCTGCAAGTGCTGGACCACTGAGCTGCACCCCCAACCCTTTTTTTTTACTTTTTGAGACAGAGTCTCGCTAAGTTACGCAGACTGCCTCTGGTCTCAACTTGTGATCCTCCTGCCTCTGCCTCCCCAGCCGCTGGGATTACAGACGTGGGCCACCTCACCCAGTTTGCGACCCACTTCTAATAATCTTAATAACGTCATCCAATCTGATTTAGCTGTGGGTTAAGGGCTATGGCCCTCAAGGAAGTCCATCTGACTTCTCATGCCCTGCCACATTTGCCTCTAGTGAAGAAAACAGCATCCTATTTGGAACAGTGAAGCCTGCAGCTGTAGCCCTGTGGCATCCGATCCCGTCAGATCTCGGAAGCTAAGCAGGGTCAGGCCTGGTTAGTACCTGGATGGGAGACCGCCTGGGAACACCAGAAGCTGTAGGCTTGGGAGAAGGACCTGGCAACCCCCTCCCAAAAATCAATCTGCCATTGAAAACCCTATGAACAGCAGAGAAGCACTGACAAT
>VMDO01000115.1:0-21535 GCA_007922755.1 Pedetes capensis
CGTCTCCAGCACCACAATTCAAAAGCATCAATTCTTTTTCTGTCTCTCTTGTTCAATGTCCAGCTTTCACAACCATATGATGCCACTGAAAATACCATGGCATGAGTCAGACGCACCTCCGTCTTCAATGTGACATCTTTGCTTTTCAATACTCTAAAGAGATCTTTTGCCACAGCTTTTCCTAGAGCAATGCGTCTTTTGATTTCTTGACTGCTGCTTCTGTGGGTGTTGATTATAGAGCCAAGCCAAGCAAAATCTTGGACAACCTCAATCTTTTCTCCATTTCTTGTGAAGTTGCGTGCTGACCCAGTCATAAGGATTTTTGTTTTGTTGATGTTTAGTCGTAACCCATATTGAAGGCTATGATCTTTGATCTTCATCAGTAAATGTTTTAAATCCTCTTCACTTTCAGCAAGCAGAGTGGTGTCATCTGCATAACGCAGGTTGTTAATGAGTCTTCCTCCAATCTTGATGCCGCATTCTTCCTCATAAAGTCCAGCTTCTTGGATTATTTGCTCAGTGTATAAATTGAAGAGATAGGGTGAAAGTATACAGCCCTGACGCACACCTTTCTCAACTTTGAACCACTCAGTGTTTCCTTGTTCTATTCAAACAACTGCCTCCTGCCTCATGTACAGATTTCTCATGAGCCCAATTAGGTGTTCTGATACTCCCATTTTCTGAAGTGTTATCCATAATTTGTTATGATCCACACAATCAAATGCCTTTGCATAGTCAATAAAACATAGATAGACATCTTCCTGATATTCTCTGCTTTCAGCTAATATCCACCTGACATCAGCAATGATGTCCCTGGTTCCCTGCCCTCTTCTGAATCCCGCTTGATTTTCCGGTAATTCCCTGTCTATATACTGCTGCAGTCGCTTCTGAATGATCTTTAGTAGAATTTTGCTGGTGTGTGACATTAATGATATCGTCTGATAGTTTGCACATTCAGTTGGATCCCCTTTTTTGGGAAAAGGCACAAATAGGGATCTCCTCCTCCTTCTCCTCCTCCTCCTCCTACTACTACTACTAATAATAATAATAAAAATATTGTCCTACTCACAGATATGGAGGAAAAATTCTAACATGACCCCATGATCTTGCCCTTCATATTCATGCCCTGTGTAATCTCTCTTTTTGAGGGGAGGCAGAACCACCTCCTTGCTTCTGAACAACAGAATATAGCAAAGGTGACATGGCACAAAATTGCATCACTTTCCCTTGTTGGCTTTGAGGACATAAGCAGCCATGCTGGGAAGGTCCGTGTGGCAAAGAAATGAGTGGCCTCTGGGCAACAGTAGGCAAATGACTGAATTTCTTAGTCCCACAGCTCATAAGAAACTGTATGTTACCCATAACTATGTGAATTTGGAAGCAGATCCTTCCTCAAGTAAACCTCATCTGAGACCACAGTCCTGATGGAACAAAGATGTTTTCAGTCTAGCTGCTGGGAAATGGCATTATTTCTGATTTTTCTGAGCAATGGTAATATTCCTTCTTAAATGACTCTTTCTCTGGCCTTGACAATTTCCTATCATTCATGAGCTGATCTGTACTTATCTGAATATTCAAGTGGGACCCTCCACAGACCACCAGAATTCTCTTTTTGATGAGTTCTCTTCATTCTAGTATTCTGTTCTTTATTCTGATGCTTACCTCCATCTCCACTCATGGGATTTCCTAAGCTCACCCTGGAATTCCTCCTTGCATGAGGGCAAACAATTTCAAAATATTAAGGTGGGGTGATTATTGATGTTGTTGTTTTTGTTGTTAATTGTCATCGAGTAGTGTCTGACTCATGGTGACCCTCACAGGTTTTTTGTTTTTTGTTTTTGGTGGTACTGGGGGTTGAATCCAGGGCCTCACACTTGCATGCTTTGCAAGTGCTGGACCACTAAGCTGCACCCCCAGCCCAGTTTTTTGGTTTTTTTGTTTTTTTTTTTTTTTTACTTTTTTGAGACAGGGTCTCACTAAGTTACACAGATTGCCCCTGGTCTCGAATTTGTGATCCTCCTGTCTCAGCCTCCCAAGCAGCTGGGAATACAGGCATGCACCACCGTGCCCAGCTCGCCCTCAGGTTTTTCAATGGCTGATTGTTTTGGAACAGTTTTGGAAGTGGACTACCACATCGTTTTCTGAGGAGCAATTATAGGGCCCAGTTATTTTGGTTCTCTTCTCTCCAGGAACAGTATCCTTCAGTGCTTAATGTCCAGGGGCTTTAAATTTTATTGTTCTTGCTGTTTGTTTGTTTGTTTTGCCGTACTGGCAGGTTGAACCCAGGGTCTCATACATGTTAGCTAGTGCTCTACCAGTAGGGTGAATCCCTGGCCTCTTTTTAATTTTTTATGTTGAGACAGGGTGTCACTAAGTTGTGAAGGCTGCCTCTGACCTCAAACTTGCATTCCTTAAGCCTCAGCCTCCTGGGTTGCTGGAATTATAGGTGTGCACCACAACACCCAGCTAAAATGCTATTTTCATACAATCTGCCCATTTGAAAATTTTACTTGAGATGAAAAAGTAATCCAGTTCCTTGACACTTCATATTGCTTAGAAGCAGAAGTTTTCTAACAAATACATTTAAAGACAAAAGTAAAACTAAAAGTAAGATGAGAATTAAGACAGAAAAATTGAATATAAAAGATATTTACTTTATGTGCCTGCAGACATAACACTGTAGAGTCCAATCCCATCAAATATCAGAAGATAAGTACGGTCAGTCTTGTTTAGTACTTGGATGAGAGAATGTCTGTGTCTAAAGACCAAATGCTATAGGCTTCAGAGAAGGAGCTCCCAGCAACCCTCCCCCAAAAAACAATCAGCCATTGAAAACTATGAATATCAGAGAAGCACTAACAATACTGGTTAGTCTGTTATACATAGGGTTGCTATGAGCTGAACACCAACTTGATGGCACCTAAGAACAGCAACAACATTGACTATGTAGATATAATTTAAAAATACAAAGAAAGTTTAGAATTAAAATAGACTCACCTACTGCCTTACTCATAATAAGCAGGACTGTCTGGATACTATTTAAAACTTACAAATTAAGGAATAGAAGCATATACATATTTAAGGAGTATATAGTAAAAAAAAAAAAAAAAAAAGCCTGTAGCCGTAGCACTGTGGCATCTGATCCCCTCAGATCTTGGAAGCTAAACAGGGTCGGGCCTAGTAAGTACTTGGATGGGAGACCACCTGGGAACACCAGATACTGTGGGCTTAGAAGAAGGACCTGGCAATGCACTCCCAAAAATCAATCCGCCATTGAAAACTTTACGAATAGCAGAGAACATTCCGACAATGGTGTTTCACCTGCTCTATATAGGATCACTATAAGTTGGATACCGACTTGACGGCACCTAACAACACAGTAAAAAATATGATAGATAATGTTATTAATTACAACAAGATAGTACCAAAAGAGTAAAGGGTAAGGAAGTGATAATATATCAATATTATCCTTGTTCCTTAAAGAAAACTACGCTATTTCAAAAATTTAAAAACCTAGGTTATATAAAGATATAAAGGTAACCAGTAGGGAAAAAAAGTGAACTTTTCTAAACATCAAAAGAACTAACACACACACACACACACACACACACACACACAGACATAGTTTTGTAGGATAAAATGTTTAACATCTTTATCATGGATAATCTAAAATACATTTCCATAGGCTATATAAAGAAAATTGCCCCCCAAAAATCAATGCACAATCACAAACACTACCCACCCCCGCAAAAGGCAGTAAGTTCTCAAGTTTTCACACGGTGGGGGGAATATTTAACCAAATTTTTAAAGGGCAGTTAATTCCATCTCAATTTAAATTTGTATAGAGTAATGTGGAATGAGATAATTTCAAAAATATTTTATCTTCATGAAGCAAATATAGCAAGACCAGTATACAAGTTAATCTCACTCATAAACAGATGGCACAGTCTTAAATTAAATACTAGGAAACAGAATCCAGTAGGAAACAAAAACAGTGTAAAGCATCATAAATAAGCGATCCTTTTCCCAAAAAACAAGTATGGTTTCAATACTAACAAATCAATTATCATATATATAGTCTTGAATCTAATCCATACCTTTCCAACAGTTTCAACCTCCAGATATCTACCAGGACTAGAAAATAAGATAATAGAATCATGTACAGATTAGAGTCCAATTAGATACCTCAGTGACCAGGAATCCAATCTGCGCATGATTCTAATCCACAACTGATTTTCTAGCCCTCTAAACTTATTGAATGGGTATGGAATAGATGTGAAAATATACAGTAATACCATTCATCCTTTTAATAGCTCTAAGGAGGAAAGTGAGCTGGGGCTTAGCTCCATTGGTAAAGTGCTGGTCTGTGCTCTGGGAGGCCCTGGGTTCTATTTCCAGCACCATAAAAACTGGAGAAGAACATGGCAGCCCACTCCCCAAACAATACTAAAACCATCTGCCTTTGAAAACCCTATGAAGAGCATAGAATCACTGACATAGTGCCAGGCATGGCACAGTGTCAGAGAGCATTTGCTTCTGTTGTACATAAGGTTGCTATGAGTCCAACACGACTTGATGGCACCTAACAACAGAAAGAACAATATCACATGATAATGCAAAAGCATTTAACCAAATTCAGTAACTACTCATGACTTTTTACAGCAATAAAATTTTTATTCTTAATATTGAAAGATGAACTGCTTTTTTACTATAACAAAATATGTCCAGTTAAAATTTAGCATCATATTTAGGAAGAAACATTAAAGTTAGCAACAAGACAAAAAGACTATCTGCACTGTTAGTTAGCACTGTACTCTAGGTGCTAGCCAACAAAATCAGACAAGAAGAAAAAAAAATCAAAGGTATTAAAACTAAAAAAATATTGGCAAAATTGTCAGGATTTATAAATAAGATTTTTAGCACAAGACTACAAGCAAAAAAAAAACCATTTATTACAAAAAATTAAGAGCCTCTAGTAAGCTTACAAAATACATATATGGTATGTATATATCAAGCATTTAAAGGAAAGGTTGCATAAAATAAATAGCACATTTAAGAATGGTCAATGGGTAAGACCTCTATAAGAAAAATGTTAAGTTACTCTAACTTTAAATGGAAAGCTGTACTACCTCCTTGAATATGAAGAGTCGCTATATAAAGACATAAATTCTCTTCCTGTTAATTTGTTTTACAATAGGAGAAAAATAAGCTGTATTTTTTTTTTCATTTTAAACTTCAAAAATTGATTCTAACTTCAAAGCTAAAGACAAACAAAAGCCAAGAATATGCCAGACGGGGAGGGAATCAATTGGAGATGGAGACTAATACTAGAAGGTATTAAAGAATATTAAAATCTTAAAAATAGAAAATATAGTACTGATTCAAATACTAGTATGACCTATGGAAAAGACCACAAATTCTAAAAACAGATACAATATATACCAAGACTACAATATGATAAAGGTAGTCTTTCCAATCAAAGATGAACAACCCAGCAAATGGTGTGTCAAGTTGGTAGATATCTGGAGGATAAATAAACTTGGATCCATGACAAATTTCAAGTGATCCAAATGTTTCAATATAAAAAAAAATTAACCACAGAAGTACTAACAGGCTGAATGAAGGCACTCTAGGAATCATTTCCCTATAGGTCACAGCTTGCTAGCCAATTGAAACATATGACCCAAAAATGTACTACACTCAATTTTAAATTTTATAGTAGCCACTAAAATTTCCTAGCAAATTTAAAAAGGAAAATAAAACAGGAGAAATTAATTTTAATAATATATTTTATTTAACTCAATGTATCCTAAATATTGTCAACATTTGTTCTGGCACAGTGCCTGCTACTTCTTTCTGTGAGAGAGAGGATGGAGGAAGGGAGGGATAAAAATATGTCTTATTTGAGAAATAAAGCCATTTCCTACATTACAGTCTTGGGTTCAAGTCCTGACTAACATTTCCTAATGGGTCATTTGGGCAAATCACAACTTTTCTGAATCTGATCTGTAAAAGGAGATTGATTCTTCATGTCTACAATCACTTTGGGTTGCTATAAGGACCAAATGAGATCATACAGACATAAGTAATTTGTGAGGCACTTTAAAAACATTATCTTACATAACATAAAGAATTCTGCCTCTATGATCACTTCCTGGTTTTGATTACTGTCATCCTTCTGTTCTCCAATTAGCCACCACCAATAGCTATGCAGGTTGAAGCTCTGTGGCATACTGGTTCACATTCTATCCCTAGACTAGTGATATTCTGATTTGAAAAACTGGGTTCTACAGAACAATACCTTGTTCTACATTTCAGCTGCCTCAACATTGGTGTCTCTCACTCCTATGTGAACAAGGAGAAGCTCTCCCCAGATGTTTCAGACCCAAGGGCCCTATTGGGTTGCATTTAGTTTGCAGCATCTGCCCTGTAAAATAATTCTATTTATCTTTTCAGGAACAGGAACTAGATGCAATGGAATCGAGAAAAAGAACAAGACCTAAAATTCTGAGATGTTCCTCAGAGAGATTTAGAGAAAATGAAAATGACTAGACAGTAGAGATGAGCTAACTGAAGGTAGAAGCAAAAGAGTCAATAAGGAGCTTTGGGTGAGGGAGCTGGATCCCTGCTTTCCGCATTGTCAGTTTTGACTCGCATCGTACTGGAAGGTTAATATTCCATTCACATTTCTGCCTTGTCTCTAATTGGTAACTTCTGGCTGCCTGGTAAAAAGGAAGGAGAGTCAGACGAACTCATAATCTTCCCATAAAGATGCCTTAATTAGTTAAATCATCAAGGCTGGCATTTTGAGTATGCAAATTAGAAAAATAGAGAAACTTAAAAATAGTCTTTCAAATTACCCTGAACCAATCAGTGCACCTGAACTACAATACAAGCCTTCAAGATCAGGGGTCCCCAACCTCCTGGGCCACACACCAGTACTGGTCATTGGCCTGTTAGGAGACAGGCTGCATAGAAGGAGGTAAGCTGTAGGTGAGTAGAGTTCCATCCATATTTACTGCTGTTCCTCATTGTTTAAATCATCCCCACACCACCACCCCCCATCCATGGAAAAATCATCTTCCACAAAACCAGTCTCCAGTGTCAAAAAGGTTGAGGACTATTGTCTGGACTGAGGACACTTTAGCAGTAAGAATATCTGTAAATTCTGCGTGAAGCAATCCTCTCATTTTCAGATAAAACAAAATATTTTTTTGTTAATAACAGAGTACAAAGAATATAAACCAGAAAACTTGAGTTTTACTTCTTCTTGCCACTTGGGACCTAACTTTGCACATACAATCTCTCTTGATGCACTTCCATATATATTAATTAAATATAATGGGGCTTTGTTTGCCCGATGGGAATGGTCACTGTCATTTCACTTATGTACTGCTATGGTTTGGATAGGGGGCCGGGATTTAGCTCAGTTGACAGAGCGCCACACTGCACTCTCTGAGGACAAGGGTTCAATCCCCAGCACCTCAAACATGGGAGAAGGATGTGGCAATCTACTCCCAAAACAATCACGAAGCAATTGGCCAATGAAAACCCTTTGAAAGTCACTATAAGTCAGACCCCACTCAATGGCACCTAACAACAACAACAACATAGTTTGGATAAGTAGCACCTCCGGAAGGCCCATGTATTAAAACGCTGGTCACCAAGCTGGGGGATAAGGAAATGATGGAACTTTTAATAGGTGGGGCTAACGGGAAGGAAGTTAGGTCACTGGGGGCATCCCCTTGAAGGGAACACCCAGCCTCTGCCCTTTCCTGTCTCTTTGTTTTCTGCCCATCATGAGGAAAGCAACCTCCTCTGCCACATGCTCTCATCAAGACATACTGCCTCATCACAAGCCCAAAAGCAACAGGCCAACCGACCATTGGCTGAAACCATCAAAACTGACCTAAAACTTTTCTCCCTATAAATTGATTATCTCAGGTATTTTGTCCCAGTGACAAAGTGACTAATAGTTATAGGAGGCTGGTATGTTGTTATTACAGAAATCTCTATTATGACCTATAATCTATTGATGAGAAACTTTTAGAAGATATTGGAGTAGTATTAATATGAATGGTTTCTATTTTAATACACATGATTTTAATATACAGATGCATGCATACAAGCACAACACTTCCAAATATTTTCATGGCTAACCTTGATTTTCTAAAGTGGTCTGGATATCTTTTACCATACCAGGTGCATGGTACAATTAAGCTGAATGTTCCTAAAGGTAGCTAATAATAGAAATGTGAGCCATCCCTCCACTCTGCATTTGTGAACACAGAGGGGGTTGGATCTGAAAAACCCCATGAGTTGGAGCTATGGCACTGGGCATAACTCAGAAATGAAACAGATCTGATGCAAAGTGAGTTGAAAAGAGCCTAAGACCCACTAGATAAGAGTCATCTACAGAACAGAAGCAGCACAGGTAATACATACTTAGTTTTCCAAATTTTGTTTCTGAGAAAAGAGCTAAATTTTAATAGATAAGAGTCCCAGTAGTGTTGCTACAACTTGCACACAGATGTATTTCTGAGTTAAACTCCAGTGGTGTATTTAAGTTTCCTGTGAAGGGGGTCTTTGTTTCCACTAAATCCTTAAGAATAACTTTAGAGAGAAAAGTAAAGAATAATGACATGCAATTTTGCACTTCTTTGTTATAAAGTTATATTCCTATGTTTCTTCACAGAAGTAATTTCTTTTACTGTTCTTATTCACAAAACTAAAGCATGACCAGTGTCTTCCAAGAGGAAAATAAAGTCAAGAATATTGCTTAGTGGATTTATTCCTGTGAAGATGAAAACATACAATGGAACAAAGAGGGAAAAAAAAGACAATCTTAAGGTCACAGATAACTGACCACAGATTAAGTAAAAATTCCTAAAGGAAAGCCAAAAATGCACAAGAAGCTATTTTATTTTTTCTTTCCTTTTTTAAAAATTCTTTTCAGTTAAGAGATATGCAATTTGATTGATGGTATTTCTTCCACATTGGTGACATCTTAAATTGAAACCCAGATTTTTGGGGGGTGGTTGTAATAGCTCAATGAAATCTTTTACAGGTGCCAAAATGTTTCATTAATGTTAGTCAACCAAATAATACCCCTGCCTTGTAAAAATGTTCCTTCTCTGAAAATGTTTTCTGAATTGCTAAAAATAAATAAATAAATAAAGGACTAGGAGCTGGGCTACAAATAAGTGGGTTGTATTGGCTAATGTTCTACTCCTACTTCCTCAGAGCAAACAGTAAAGAGGGGCAATACTGATGAAGATAGATATGACATTCTAGAGTTTTTGCATGAAATTCACATTGCTATCAATTATCTGAGGTTTAACCAATTTGAAGTCTTTCACATTCAAAAAATTGTTTGTCCTTGTTGAGAGCTAGGTAGTTGCTGCCTTTAGTTTTGATGTATTTATGGCCTGTCAGCCAATGACCAGTAGGAATTGTTTTTTACTCTGTGCCTATTGGCTTTCCTAGTTGAAGTAAAGAACTAGTTCATATATGACTCATTTGATTAGTGATAACAATACAGATGTTGGTTGTCTAAAAGTAGGAAAACTGGTTTTCATTCAACAGAAAATGACATACTTAACATTAAAGCAGAAAAGTACAGTGATGCACTGGAGGTGGAAAGGGGGGGATTCTTAACTAAATTAAAAGGAAATTTCCATAACAGATTCACTAGTAATGCTGATTTAATAACGATTTCCTGTCATGAACTATATTTATCATACATTGCCTCTCTGATATGACATTGTATTTAATGTTTTTGAGAGCCATGTTTTAATCAGATTAAACTCAAGGAAACCAGTAGGTATCTGTTTGGTTCTTAGCTTTAGCTTCTGTTTCTTATTTAGTCACAAGACTATTATTGCCAGAATCTTTATAAACACATTTGGTGGGATTGCAACAGGAGTGTAGCTTATGTTGTGAGATCAGAAAAAAGTGTATGCCAGTGGTTTTCATGATCTATGCACAGAGTGCATTACAGAATTGCTTAATAAAGACAACTAATGTGAAATATGTTCCTTTCCCCATGGGATTAAGCATCTAAAAATATAATTTATTTTTAGATACAAAAATAGTTTCTGAGGAACTAAGAAACCAAGAAAACTGTTCAAAGAAAAGCTGGTACAATATTATTCATTATTGAAATTTATTTACATAAAACTAAAACCTCTAATAATAAGTACAATGTCTTAAGAGTAATAGTAGAAACATGAGCCTCCCCTAATAAGCAATAATAATTTCAATAACTCAAAACAGTGATAACATTACTGAAGACGCTGCATTCTAAAATCACCATCAGTGAACATATCAAAGTGAATACTTGAAAGAGCTGTGGAGGGCAAACATTCTATCTTTCAGATTCAGACTTTGAAAAAAGTGTTCTTTGGCCCATATGCTCCCATGGTAGATAATCTAGTAACAATCCAAAAGTGCCAAGCTGAGCATTAGGTAAGGGCTATTTACTAAAGACAGGTTTATGTTAAGAGTGAAAATTAGCAGACAAAGTATAAAAGGAAACTAAAAAGAAAAACTGACCTTTAATATTCCAGTACTCATAAAAAATGTTTCCAGGCATAAATGACTACATAATACACAGCATACATGATCACCTTACTATAGATGTAATAATATATATTTTCGCATTTACATGTTATCTTTTTAACATAGACAATTATACAAAAATTTCCTCAATAAATACGTGTGCCATGCAAACTTCATCTTTAAAGTATCTTAAAAATGTAGGACATGTATGATAGACATTGATTAGTAGGCAGGATGCAATTAACAGGTACTAAATTATAAGGTAGTAAGTAGCATCTACAGCCAGTTTATCAGGTACATTTTGGAAACGTGAATAAATATTCTTCAATTATCTACAGATAATAATAGGAAATTTTTGAAACCCGTCAACAGTTAACAGGAACTTTACTGAAGTTTTTCTTGTAGGCTTCATAATATCAGATATGAGTCTAAAAGTCTAAGAAAAATTGTTGTTGTTAGGTGCAGTTGAGCAGGGTCCTTCTCATAGCAACCCTATGTACAACAGAACAAGACACTCCCGGAGACACTGTGCCATGTCTGGTACTATGCCAGTGTTCTCGGCTATTCACAGGGTTCTCAATAGCTAATTATTTTGGGAATGGGCTGCCAGGTCCGGCTCCCAAGCCTACAGAACCTGGTATTCCCAGGAAGTCCCCCATTCAAGGACTAACCAGGCCCAACCCAGCTTAGCTTCTGAGATCAGATGGATCTGGACACCAAGGTGGTATGGCTGCAGTGAGATTCATTTTAATATTTCTGTGCTTATGTATAGTTTCAGTCTACTTTCTTTTTGCTTAATATTGATAAAATATTTTAATAACAACTTAGAGGTTGGGTTTCAGGTGAGCAGAATAAATATACTATGTTTATAAGCACATCATATACTTTTAAACCAACTTTTAAATTTTCATTGGCTCTTTCAACATTTGTTTGAAATCCTTACAAGATATTCATCTATTTGTGGCATCATATAGGTCTGTCTCCCCATCTGTCTATGTTTTTCATGAGGACTAGTATCTGGTACATGGTTTTTATTTTTATTTTACTTTATTTTATTTTGTTTTATTTATTTATTTATTTATTGGCTTTTAAATTCCCCACTTCAGTATCGATGTATTGGCCCATTACTATGCAATTTTTGTAATATTTGTCCAACAGCTTTTATCAATCATTTTCAAATAAAATACAAGCTTTCTTTTAGAGGACAAAGGGACAAATAATCAATGTATTACTTTTGACTAAATTTTACTATGTATAGTCAGAAAATGAATGTCATCAAAATCTATTATTGTCATAATAACTGCATTGGCAACATGACATAATAGTAAAATCTAAATCCAAATTTTTCTCAGAATAATATATACATGGTTATTTATCTCAGCTCCTTAGCCTTATCTTCTAAAAGTAACCTGCTTACATTATATGGCCAGATTTGTTCAGGAATTCACATCTTGCATGTGTGGACATCTTGAAGAGTCCTTTTTTTAACAGGATATCCTGATAACACCTCCCCACCCCCAAATGACTTAGTAGCCTGATTCCAGCACAGGCTCATCTGGTTTGACTAAAATCACTGCATTGTTTGGCAGTAGTTTCTTCAACACAGAGCTTAGAGCTCATTGAAGCTCAAACAGCACAGGAAATGCAAATCATGCAAACCACCCTCATGATGGCATGTACAGGGGCGTAATTGAACGGCAGTGCGCATGGCTCGTGGGTTGACCACATGAAAGGAGCCATTTAAAGACCAGATGAGCAAAAGCTGGGATAAGTTAGAGTGTATGTGTGAGCTTCAAAGCTGGGAGAATAGCATCCTTATTTAAAATAGGAGTTTATTATTTTTTTATCAATAACACCTGCACAAGTTCGTTACCTCGAAGAAAGTGATGGAGGTAGAGTAAGTTAAACAAGCACTGTGTTGAATATAAGAGGGCCAATGTTCCTTTTTTTAGTACCCAGGTATGGTAAAAGAGTGAGGTACTTCCCATGTATTTTTTCACAAGATTGTCTACAAATGTTAACAATTGTTGGAAATGTTTTCTTTCAACTAGCTTTAAAAAAATTTAAACAGATAATGTAGCACTATACTACAGTATAATTCCTAAAGTGTCAGTTTCATTACCACAGGTTAATAAAATTATTTCCTCCAACAAAAAATAAGGAGCTATAATAATACTTAGGGATTCTTCAACAAAAGCCTTAGAATCAATAAAGAATTTGTTATTAAAGGATATCTGAATCAGATTAAACCAGTCACTGCAGCAGAAAAATGGCTATAAATTTTTTTTTCTTTTTTGGAAATAATTATTTTTGAGATGTTTCTAGTTCACCAATAAGTAAAGAAAATATAAATATTAAGAAAATGAAATATATTAAAATAATTAAGAGAAACATTCAATCTTGTGCTTGTTTACCATCTTGAGTTATTTTCCAAAGCCCTTTAAGTATCTGTCATTTCATTTGCATGTTGTTGTTAGGTGCCGTTGAGTCAGGTCCAACACATACAACCCTATGTACAAAATGAAATGCTCTCAAACATTGTGCCATGCCCAGCAGTACGTCAGTGCTTTTCTGCTATTCACAGGTTTTCAGTAGCTGATTGTTTTAGGAGTGGACTGCCAGGTCCTTCTCCTGTTTTGGGAGTGCTGTGGATTGAACCTAGGGCCTCAGAGCATGCAGAGCAAGTACTGTACCCACTGAGCTAAACACCAGACCACATAGGCTTGGAAACACCAGGAACTTCACTAAAGCAGTGGGTCTCTTAACCCCTTATACCTATATCTACATGAATAAATAAAAGAATGGGGAAGTTAGAAGTTTAGGCTCGGGGAGGTAATGCTTATTCCAGGAATCAGAATATTTTACCATGAATAGCCATATAATACTAGAGTAATTGCTCTCTGAAATTTAGTCATCTTATCTATTTAAAAAAAGCCATTATTTCCACTTTTCCTGATCACTTCATAATTTCATTTGAAAGAAATCTACAAGAAAATTGTATAGTGTTAACAAATGTAAAGAAACACTACTGTTTATGAGACACTTATATTGTGCCACACTCAAGCCCCTTACATACATTTTATCATATGGCTTAATTTCATCTTCACAGTAACACTGTAAGGTAGGTATTACTACTTCCATTTTAAGACAAGAAACATGAGACTCAGAAAAGTTAAGAAATTACCTCAAAATCTTATGGCTAAGAAATAGCAATGCTGAGGGTAAATATGTTACTACACACAAGAATCCGTGCTCTTATGCGCTCTTCTGTTTCATAATCATCCACTATGGATCATAATTAGTTATCTTTTTAAGACAAATTCACTGCCAACCCCTTATTAATGTAGAATTAAGTAATGTGGAAGTTCTCTTAACTTTTCCATTGGACACTATAGCTAGAAAGCTCAAAAACCTGTTATTTTGAATTGGTCCTATACTTTATCATGTCCATTTGTTTCTTAATTTATCCTAAACATAGGCAATAGCTACCATGTTTGACAACTGGAAAGTGTGAAGTCCCCAGATTTTAATAATTGGTTGGTGTTAGGAATTTCTGACTGGATGTAATACAAAGAGGCAGGCTGAAAGAATTTCTGTTTGCCAACTCTTCATCTCCAAACCAAAGAAAGCCAATTTTATAATATACATCCCCTAACAAATAAGAGTTACTTATTTGCTTCTTGTTTTGCTTTATTTCTAGATAACTTGGGAAAGCCTAGAGATGACCAGACTTGTTTTATTGTGTTTTATGGTACTGGGTATAGAACCCAGGCCCTTGCACATGCCAGGCAACCACTTACCACTTGGAATAGCCTATAGGAGAAAAGAAGCTAAATTATTTTAAAATAAACTAAAACAAAAACCTGAAAAGCAAATGGTATAGAAAAATAAAAGATAAGTTATAGAAAAGAGCACACAGATGTACACAAATGCAATACAGTCAGCAAAAAGTCACCAATATAGTACCAGAGCAACCCATGTTGTTGTTGTTGCTAGGTGCCATCAAGTCAAGTCCAACTCATAGCAACCCTATGTACAGCACTCCGAAACACTTCATGATTCTGTAAGTGAAGAAAAGTCAGAGTAGAAGCTACCCAAATGTAGGATTCAGATCCTTAGAGACACATTCATAATTATAAAATCCATGAACAAGCTGAAGCAATGAAAAAGCCTCAAAAAATGAGTCAATATATTGTGGTTAGGTGCTGTCGAGTAGGGTCCAACTCATACTCTATGTACAGCAGAACGAAATACTCCCTGATTCTGTGCCAGGTACACAGTCTTATTTATGCTTAAGCCCATTATTATAGACACTGTATCAATTCATCTGGTGGAGGGTTTTCCTTTTTTTTCATTGACCTGCCATTCTCCCAAACTTGATGTCCTTCCCCAGGGATTGGTCCCTCATGACTACATGTCTAAAATACATAAGACACAGTGTAGACATCCTTGCTTCCAAGGAGCCCTCTTCTTGCCCTTCTTCTGGAACAGAACTGTTCATTCTTTTGGCAGTCCATGGTATACTCAATACTCATCGCTAGTATCATAACTCAAAAGCATCAATTCTTCTCCTGTCTCCCCTGTTCAATATCCAGCTTTCACAACCATATGATGCAACTGAAAATACCAATGTGAAATCTTTACTTTTCAATACTTTAAAGAGATCTTTTGCCACAGCTTTTCCCAAAACAATGCATCTTTCGATTTCTTGACTACTGTTTCCATGGGTGTTGATTATAGAACTAAGTAAAGCAAAATTGTGGACGATCTCAAACTTTTCTCCATTTATCTTGAAGTTGCATACTGACCCAGTTGTAAGGATTTTTGTTTTGTTGATGTTGAGTCACAATCCATACTGACGGCTATGTTCTTTGATCTTCATCAATAAATGTTTCAAATCTTCTTCACTTTCAGCAAGCACAATGGTGACACCTGCATAATACAGGTTGTTAATGAATCTTCCTCCAATCCTGATGCCGCATTCTTCTTCATAAAGACCAGTCTCTTGGAATATTTGCTCAGCATAGACACGGAAGAGATATGGTGAAAGTATACAGCCCTGGCACACACCTTTATCAACTTTGAACTAGGCAGTTTTCCTTGTTTTGTTGGAACAACTGCCTCCTTGTCCATGTGCAGATTCCTCATGAGTACAATTAGGTGCTCTTGTATTCCCATTCTTCACAGTGTTATCTATAATTTGTTATGATCCACACAGTCAAATGCCTCTAAGTAGTTGATAAAACATAGATAGACATCATTCTGATATACTCTGCTTTCAGCTAAGATCCATGTGACATGGATGGTCATGGAGGGTGGTTCCCCACCCTCTTCTGAATCTGGCTTTATTTTCTGGCAGTTCCCTGTCTATATAATACTATGGTCACTTCTGAATGATCTTTAGTAAAATTTTGGTTGTGTGTGATATTAATGATAGTTTCCACACTCAGTTGGATCCCCTTTCTTGGAAATAGGCACAAATACAAATCTTCTCCACTCAGTTAGCCAGGTAGCTGTTTTCCAAATCTTTTGGCATAAGCACACTAGCACCTCCAGTGCTGCATCTGTTTATTGAAACATCTCTACTGGTATCCCATCAATTCCTGGAGCCACGTGGTTCACCAATTCCTTCAAGGTAGCTTCTACTTCAATCTTCAATACCATTGGTTCCTCATCATATGCAACCTCTTGAAATGGTTGGTCATCCACCAATTCCTTTTTGTATAAGGCTCCATATTACTTCTATCTTCCTTTGATGTTTCCTGCATCATTTAATATTTTCCTTATAGAATCTTTTACTATTGCCACTCAAGGCTTGAATGTTTTCTTCAATGCCTTATGTTTGAGAAAAACAGAGGATGCTCATCCCTTTTGGTTTTCTGTCTCCATCTTTTTGCACATGTCATTATAATATTTGTTTTGTCTTCTCTAGCTCCCTTTTGAAATCTTCTATTTAGCTCCTTAATTTCATCATGTCTTCCTTTTACTTTAGCTGCTCAACATTCAAGGGCAAGTTTCAGAGCCTCTTTTGACATGTAATATGGTCTCTTCTTTTTTTCCTATCTTTTAAGTAACCTTTTGCTTTCCTCATGAATGATATCTTTGATGTCATTCCACAACTCATCTGGTCTTCTGTCATTTATGTCTAATGCATTAAACCTGTTCTTGAGGTGGTCTCCTAACTCAGGTGGAATATACTCAAGGTCATACCTTGGCTCTCATACACTTGTTCTAATTTTCTTCAGTTTCACTTTGAACTTGTGTATGAACAATATATGAGTCAAAATAGCTAGTATATGAGTCAATATATCTAGCATATGCGTCAATGTAGCTAGCATATGTGTCTATACAGCTAGTAGAGACACCAAACTATCCCTTCTGTCATCATCTTTTGGAAAGCATCAAGGGTTCTACTAGAAACACACAACATTAGTACATTAATACATTAATACATCTAGAGGAAATCTGAAGTATGTAATCTTAGGCATGTAATCTGAAGGTCAGAGACTCGAAAGCCTGTCTTTATATCATGTTCTATTTAATGAGGGAAACAAAAATCAGGCACAGAGGAGCTACAAGTTCAAGGTTTTCAGAATTGATATTGTAGAGCGAGAATTCCTTCCTTGTAAAATAAATTTAAATTTGCATTCTGAGGAGGAAACAAAAATGTAGGCTGAGCCAAGAAATAAAGCATGCAAACAAAAAGCATATAAACAAATAGATTTAAAATATTTTTGAAATTTCCAGGTAAGACCAAACTACTACAAGGATTTGTGAGGATTCTGTTTTCATTTCATTTTAATAAGGAAGGCAGAGTTCATTCCTCTTCAAATTCTCCATTTCTCTTCAAATTCTCTTAACAGTTCCACTGTCAGACTTCCTAGTTGGAAACCAAAGTTGCATTTGTTTCTCTTGAGTCTGTTTTTCCCTAGTTGGCTTCAATAGCAAGAGAATACTATTACTGATTAATCATTCCTTGGCTTTTCCTTTATGTTCTTTCAGTATTTCTTTTTAAGCATGTTACTTATTTTCATCAGCTTCCTCTAAGTGCTGTCAAATTTGTGACATTAGATTAATATTAATGTTATAAAATTCAATTCTAAACACACAGGACCCACCCAGAAATGGCATTACCTAACTCTGGTTCTCGACAATTCACTTAACCTCTTTATTCAGCATCCCTTCTCCTCAGTTTGATTAGAAGAATTCTAAAGTCATAACTGAAGAATTGATGCTTTTGAATTATGGCACTGGAAACTAATAGTGAATATACCATGGACTGCCAAAAGAACCAACAGAGCCATCCTAGAAGAAGTGCAACCAGAGTGCTCCTTGGAAGCAAGGATAGCTAAACTATCTCTATGTATTCTGGACACATCGTCAGGAGAGATCAGTCCCTAGAGAAGAACATCATGTTTGGGAGAATGGCAGATTAGTGAAAAAAAGGAAAACCCTCAACTACATAGACATAATGGCTGCAAAAATGAGCTTAAACATAAAAACAGATTGCATGCACTGCACAATGGCACTGGTGTTTCTTTCTGTGTACATAGGGTTGCTATGAGTTAGACCCAACTCTAAGGCACCTAACAACAACTACAAAGTCTTAACTTTGTTAATATGTGTCACGTCATCTATAAGTGCTTATTTATTGTTGTTGTTGTTGTTGTTGCTAGGTTACATTGAGTCAGGTCCAACTCATAACCACCCTATATACAACAGAACAAAACACTCTCAACACTGTGCCATACCCAACACTATTGTCAGTGTTTCTCTGCTATTCATAGGGTTTTCAATGGCAGATTGTTCAAGGAGTGAATTGCCAGGTCCTTCTCCCAAGCCTGCAACACCCAGTATTCCCAAGCAGTCTCCCATCCAAAGACTAACTAGGGTGGACTCTGCTTAGCTTTGGAGATCAAGCAGGATTGGATGTCAGGATGCTATGGCTGCAGACAAAAATGTTAAATAAAAAGAAAAAATTAAAGTGACATCACAGAAAGGATTCTATACTAACAGGCAAATAATTAACATTTTATTCATACCTCTCTGAAGACAATTATTTATGTGATACCTTTTGGTGGCCATATCAATTAACTGAAGATAGGACATGTGACAACGCAAGCTGAGACAAGAGAAATGCAGCTACAATCTAAAGAATGTCAAAAGTTGCAAAAGCAAGGAAGAGGCAAGAAAGGATTCTCCCTTAGTGGATCAGAGGGAGCATGACTGGCTGACACTTGATTTTGGACTTTTAGCATCCAGAACTGTGACGGAATAGGTTCTGTTGTCATAGCACCTTTGGGAAACTAATAAGGATAGTCACACCAGTACAACAAAAGACAGCTTGGCAAATAAAAAGTTATTAAAAGAATTCCTAGAATTTTTAGTGAAACCCCAGAACAAGTAACACATAATATTTTTAAAAGTTTAAGCTTTCATGACATTGAAAAGTAATTCTTTTAAATGAGCTGGAAAACCACAATGTATTATGTTAACTATTTACTAATTATCTTAACTATTTACTAATTATCCAAACTATTTGGTAATTCACTCTCTGAAAACAGACAAACCCTTAGACTTCAGAACATTACTAACTTCCTTTCCTATAAGAGATTTAACATAGTAATCAGCAAAGGAAGAGCACAAAAAAATTAATGACATTATACAGTCCTACTACAAATGGTAAATATAATAACTACATATATGCAGGTAGATAAATAGATACAATGTCTTAGGGATAGGTAAAGTATGGGTAGGGACTGGGCTTATAAAATTTCCTGTCACTGCAAGAAATAGTAACATCTTGTCTCTGTCCCACCTATACTCCAAGCATAATCAACTATTCCAAAATTGTATTTCATCTGAATATTTAAATCACTCAAATAGTGAAATAAAAAATAAGCATAAATTTCTGTGTTCTTATTAAAAATAATGAAAGCTAGTAGTACAAAACAATCTGTCCAATTAGCATTTTCTTTAATTAGCAAGAACATTTAACCTCCTCAATATACTTTTATGTGGACAGCATGTTTCATATTACTATAATTATCCCTTAAAAGTAACAAAACAAAAGGAAAGGAAATACTCAACAAGTGAAACAAAACTAATAGAATTAACAAATTATATTTACTTACAATCTTGAACTTGTAAAGATAAAATAACAGATAATACCATTATCTGTACTAAACTCTGACAGTATACTTTAGACCAGCATTCTCAATACTGGTTGCACATTAGAAACTCTTGCAGGGTACTTAAATATAAATACTAATGCCAGTGCCCACCTCCATTAAGGGTTGTCCCCATGGAAACACATGGACTTTGTTTTGTACCATTAAGTGGGCACCATTGGCATAATACAATACAATCTGTAAAAGAGAGGAATAAAAACTAAGTTCATATAAAGGGTTAAAGATACTAAATGAGCCACTTAATAAACATAGATTAATCATTTCTCAAATAGAAAGCACCATACTCCAGCTCTAGGGTAAAAAAAGAGCTTTTATTGAGCAACCATTGCCTACAAGCATTATAAGAAGCTTTGAACCATGAGAGATTGCCTTTTCTTTTCTTCACTGCATTATAGAGCCCTATTATTTATTTAGTAATTTATAGCAAAAATAGTTTTTTTAAGATTAGATGTATTTCATGACATTAAAATTACTTGGGGATAATGGTGTTACAGTTATATCTTTCTAAGAAATTTTATTTTTTAGAGATACATAATAGTAACTACAAATGGAATGTCTGGAATTTGCTTCAGTGTAATCTTGAGTGGAAAAAGCTAGGAAATGTTTAGATAAAATAAGACTAGGCCTTTATTTATAATCATTAAAAGGTAAATATGCTCATTATCTATTCCTGTGAATTGCACATGTTTGAAAACTTCCATAATGTGTTCAGTTGTTCATAGCAGATTTGGAAACTTGGTGTACCTACAATAAGCAAATTATCTTGACCAGAACATAGGATATACTTACAATGCATAAGACTATCCCAAGGAAAAGATCAGGTGGTCATGCTTTATCCATATGAGTAAGAATTTGTTATAAAAATAACTGATAATCTCTGAAATCTTTCATTATCTCAACCAAGGTGAAGCCTAAAATGCTTTTGCTCATAACAATTGCCAGAGGATGGCTGAAGGAAAGAAAACCAAAAGTGTCTTTTATAACATACCATATATAATATGAGCAAAACCATAGTATTCCAAAAGTGTACATTCCAGGGGCTTTATCTTAGTTGGGATAATAAAATAAGCCACTAATAGTTACTGATGCCTTAATAAATTTTTATTAGTTTTTAATTAGTATACAATGAGTTTCATTATAGCATTTCCATACAATTAAATCAGGTACTCTGCTTTTATTCACTCCCTCATTACCCTCTCAGGTTCTTCCAACCCCCTCCCTCTATTACCCCCCCTCTCCAAATATATGCCCTTATCTTTTCCAATGTTACATACATAAATATATTCTTTTCTTTTTAAAATAAGCCTAGATTCAACATATGGGAGAGAATATGCAGTATCAGTCTTTCTGGGACTGACTTATTTCACTTAATGATCTCTACAGCCATCAATTTTCCTGCAAATGGCATAATTTCATTCTTCTTTATGACAAATAAAATGCCTTTGTATATATAGCACACATTTTTATCCATTCATCTGTTAATGGGCATCTGGGCTGATTCTACTTCTTGGATATTGTGAATAGTGCTGCAATGAACATGGAAATGCAGGTGTCTCTATGGTAGATTCCTTTGAGTATATACCTAGGAATGGTATAGCTGAATCATATAGTAGAATTTTTAGTTTTCTGAGGAATTCTCATACTGATTTCCATAATGGCTGTACTAATTTACAGTCCCACAAAGCAGTGCATAGTAGTTCCTTTTCTCCCTGCATCTTTTAACAGCATTTGTTATTGTTTGTTTTATTGATGCTAACCATTCTGACTAGTTGTTGTTGTTGTTA